>VDFB02193867.1:199587053-199629405 GCA_007258455.2 Sequoia sempervirens
AATTGAGATAATTTACTATAGAGGGTCCCCACATGACCCTATATTTTTAGACAGAACATTCGTATGTGCCATGGATTCTAACAACTCATTAAAGTTTGGCAGGTTTTTGCACTTATGGCACTTAAGAGATTGCACCAATACAGTGTGTCCTAGAATGTTTGAGAAAGTTGGGGAGAAAAATAGGAGCATTCCTAGCATAAAACCACCCACTTGGATGCATTGGTGTTGAAAATTTAGGCTCACAATGAACAAAATGAAAGTTATGCAACATTGCAACTTTTCTTTGATTGCATTTGATGATTTTTGCAACACCAATTTTTTTTTTTCTATGAACAACTTGATTGGAGTCTTGAAAATGTGAGAAATTTTATTATAGAGAGGCCCCATGTGACCTTGTAAGCTCATATGGAATCTTAGTATATGCCATGGATTCCAAGAAACAAATTATGAAAGTTTGGTAGATTTTTTCACTTAGGGCACTTAAGAGAATGCATCAATACAGTGTGGTGTGGAACATTTGGGAAAGTTGGGGAGAAAAGCAAGAGCATTCCTAGCATAAACCTACCCACCTAGATTTTTCGGTACTGATGTTCAAGCCCACGATGAACAAAACAAAAGTTATGTAATATTGTAACTTTTCATTGAATGTATTTTACAGTTTTTGCAACACCAAAAAAATTGATGCCATGAGCAACTAGATTAGAGTCTTGAAAAAGTGAAATTTTATTGTAGAGGTACCCCACGTGACCTTGTACATTCAAACAAAATATTTGTATGTGTTATGGATTCCAAGAAACAACCTGTCAAAGTTTGATAGTATTTTGCACTTAGGAAACTTAAGAGAATGTGTTGGTATAGTGTGGTTTGGAACATTTGAGCAAGTTGAGGAGAAAAGTAAGAGAATTCCTAGCGTATACTTTCCCACCCAGATGTGTTGGCATTGACAATTCAGGACCATGATGAACAAAACAAAAGTTATGTAACATTACAACTTTTCATAGAATGTGTAGACATAAAAAATATACAAATTGATATCACACTCTAATCTACTAACATCATTTCTTCCTAAATCATCCCTCGGTCTAACTGTTTAATCAAATTCCCTTATTTGATTAAATTCATCAATATTCGTCTCTTAATTAAATAAATTATTTTGTCTAATTAAGTCACTTTCCCTTGTTAATTAAATCAATTCATCTGATCTAATTATCCCTATTTAATTAAATAATCAATTTATTTGATTAAATCTCTAAAGTCTCTCTTAAATTAAATAAATTAAAACCTTATTTGATTTAATCTAACACTATCCTTTTAATTAAATAAATCAAAATCTTTATTTAATTAGCCTCTTATCATATTCCTCTCTTTATTTAAATTAATCCAAAATCTAAATCAAATTGTCAAATCAGCTAAATATCCCCTCAAATTAATCAAATCCTGATTAATTTAATCCTAATCACTCCAAATCCTCTAGATTTTGCAACTTGCACAATTAAATCATTTATTTGATTTAATAATTCCCTATTTTCATTCAAAAAAAGGCATCTAAGTGGGAATATTCCTCAAATTTGAAATCTCCCCCCAAAAGGACTTGTCCATCCAACAAAGCATTTAAAGCTCTTACATTGTCTCTTACATGTCTCCCACTTGGCATTTAACTCATTTTTCATCCCCCCTAAACATGTCATCTCATCAAATTCAAATTTCAAACTTGCACATGGATCAAAACTTGCTCAACCTTCATCCTCTCACATGTTGACAAGTGGCATCATATCATTGGTTGAATCTTTGTCCCACATTGATCAAATTTGGACATCTCTTCAACTTATCAATCTATAAATAAAGAGCTTATATCCTTATTTCATCATCCACATCCAAGCAAAGTTACCATGCTAAAATACTTAGCAATTCTCATCCATCTCATTGAATCATAGCTAGGTTTTTTGCAGATTTTAGCTTGGAGCATTCATCAATCTTCATCAAAGTGGATCACAATCTTCATCAAATCATCAAAGCTAGCATTGGAGTTGGGAAAGGGCCAATTTTCACATCAAATTGGCACCAACTCCCTCAAGAGATCAAGAATTTACATTGCTTTCATAGGATTTAATCTCTTTTGTTGATTTCTCATTGTATTGCTTTCATTTTCCTATTTAGAGCATTGATAAATGGATTTCTTGAGGAATCATGTTTCTAACTTGCATTTCAATCTTCTAATGTGTTTGTTTGTTGTGTTTTGCAGGTATTAGGATCATGGTTCACAGAATGCATTTGATAGTTTTTACAACACCAAAAAGTTGTTTCCACGAGCAACTGGATTGGAGTCTTGAAAAAGTGAGAGACTTTGTTGTAGGAGGACCTCACATGACCCTATAGGCTCAAACATAATATTCGTATGTGCCATGGATTCTAAGAAATAACCTATCAAAGTTTGGAAGTTTTTTCTCATAGGGAACTTAAGAGAATGCATTGGTATGGTGTGGCTTGGAATGTTTGAGAAATTTGGGGAGAAAAAAATGAATATTCCTAGAGCATAGACCCACCCATTTAGAAAGTTTTGCATTGACAGTTTGGTCCCATGAAAAACATAATGAAATTTATGCAACATGGCAACTTTTCACTCAACAAAATTGACACTTTTTGCAATATTTGAAAACATGTCACCATGAGTAACTAGAATGGAGTCTTCAAAAAGTAAGAGATTATTGTATAGGGGTCCCACATGACCCTATAGGTTTACAAAAATATTTTCTAGGTTCCATGAATTCTGATCTAAACAACCTATCAAAGTGTGACAATTTTTTGCACTTAGGGTACATAAGAGAATGCATTGGTACACTATGTCTTGGAATGTTCAAGCAAGTTGGGGAGAAAAGTATGAGAATTCATAGCATAAATCTTCCCACTTGGATGTTTTGGTTATGATTTTTCAGACCCATGATAAGTAAAATGATGCAACATTACAAATTTTCGTTGAATGCATTTGACTTTTTTATAGCACTAGAAAAATTGTTGTCATAAGAAACTGGATTAGAGTCTTGAAAAAGTGAGAGTTTTTTGTGGAGGGACCTCACGTGACCTTGTTGGTTTAGACAAAAAATTTATGTGCTAGAAAATTTGAAAAATAACTCGTCAAAGTTCAAATTTTTTTTGCACTTAGGGCACTTAAGAGAATGTGTCGGTATGGTGTGGCCTAGAATGTTCAACCTAGTTGGGGAGTGAAATAGGATCATTCCTAGAAAAAACCCACCCAATCGAATGCAATGAAGCTACTATTTTAGCTCCATGATGAATCGAATGTAAGTTATGCAATATTATATTTTCATTGAACAAAAATGATACTTTTTGTTACATTTGAAAACTTGCCACCATGAGCAATCTGATTGGATTATTTAAAAAGTGAGAGAGGTTATTGTAGAGGGGCTATATTTGACCTTTTAGGTTCAAAAATATTTTCCTTAGAGGCTCCATGAATTTTGAGAAATAGCCTGTCAAAGTTTGGCAATTTTTTGCACTTAGGGCACTAAAGAGAATATGTCACTATAGTGTGGCTTGGAATGTTGGGGGCGAGTTAGGGATATATATTATAAACAAACTTACAACATATTGGTACTCTATCTCTTCTTTCCTATGATGCTCGACATCATCAAGAGATGTTCGTCCTCATACAGGGGTGTTTACATCCATCTATAACATAACAAAGACATATTTATCAATTATTTTGTATAGGTCTACTAATATCAATTGACACAAAATAAACATTATTAAACATATATTCATACTCATACCTGAGTTAGGCACATTGATGATGAAATTTTTGAACTAATTCTAACTTCAAAATTTTCTCTTATTGTAGGAGGTGTGACTATTGTAATCATCAACTAAAAAAATAATAATAGATGAAACTCAAAAACACAAATATATATAAGCAAAAAAATTGAAAATTTCAAAAACAAACTTAAATTTGTTATAGTGTACTTGTGTAAATCCAATGTCATAAGCATCCATGACAAAATGTGTACTAGATGGTGATGTGATGTACACCTATTTAATAAAAAGTTGTATTTTACAATATTAAACATTATTTTGAATATAAATTATTATTCTATTTTGATATATTATACAAATTTTACCTTTAATATAGATGGAGGTGTACAAGTTGTTGTAGGAAAGGTCGATGGTGTACCACCCTCTAGCATTACACCATGAACTATATAGTGTTTGTATAAATTTAATTCAATTCTATAATTAAAATATATTTACATTTATAAATTTTAAGTATTCAATAGATAATATGTTATAAATTTAAATCAACATACCTGCATTTGACTAGCATACACCTCATTCAACAACTCATCTATCATCACCATGTTATCTGATGCACCACCCTAATGACCCTTGCTACTCCCATAACATTTATACTAACAATGAGAACACACATGGGAGGTGGAACCATATGTACCCTCTACATCACTATCTCTCCCAAAGCATAGATTACAATAGTTTGAGCATATGTGAGAGCTAGGGGCACTAGAGTTAGATGGTCGAACTGTTGCATCAAATTGTGTGAGGAAAAAGGTTTGGATATCTGTGTGCCATGCTCTATAATGGTGTCTATCATGCTAGAAACTACATGGAGAGTTTGCACCTCCATACTCTCCCTGATGGCTACTCGAATCGTCACATGATGAATATGTTTTTATGCTAGTGTTCTTCGATGTGCACGGTTATCTACCTTATGAGATCCTATTCTATGTTGGGAAGAGCCTCCACCTCTACCCTAAAAATCCCTCATATCAAAATAACTAAGAATTTGATGAAGGATAAACTCATAGTATAGTTTTCTAAGAAAATAGAGCAACACCAGCATAATTATTACATGGAGGTTTGTAAAAGACCATCCACCACCTATCCCCAAAATTATTTCTTATCTCATCATGATTACACCAATGTATTGGAAACCTCTATGAATTCAAAGGAATAAATTCATTGGTTCTAGGGTTCATAAAAATAACACATTTTCTCTTTTCTTATGTCTTTCCTTTTCACTTGATCATAGGATAATTTTGTTGCATAAAATTGATGGCATGAATCTCTATAATTTTTTCATTGATCTATTTGATTTATAATCATGCCAACATTTTTCATCATTGCTTCCAATGCTAAGTCAAGGGATAGGTGGTGTTGGTTTGATGTTGAACCACTCAATTTTGAAATTAGTTCAAAATTTACAACTTTTTTTGTTCTAGATTCCCTAACAAATCCTCATGGATTTGTCCAAGGTTTGTTGGAAGGTTTGGAGGAGGGTTAGGCATCCTAAGGTTTTCCTTAGGTTTTTCATGTCATTTAAATTTGGTTGTGGCTCAAGGTTTATATGTTCTATTATAAAATTTCAAAAAAACCATGAAATTGATAAAAATAAAAATGCATTTTTTCAAATACAAAAAAATTTAAATCTAAAGCACAAAAAATGAGAACTTGCCTCTTCTACGACATGGCATTGTGAATTTAGGTTGCAAATGTCAAAATAAATTTTGTGTTATACTAGGTTGAGGGCAAAAAAATCATTATAGAGGAAAATGAGCATGTTTTTTTATAACTTTATTAAGAAAAACCCGTATGCGATTTGCTCTAATAAAATCATGTACATGTTTTGAATGCTAAAAATGCGTTTTTAATTCAAATAACATGCTTGTGTTATAGCTTGGAAAATTTGAGCCATAACATGAGTTCTTCATAACACAAGTGTGTTTTTCTCATTTCTAGGCATTTGGTCACTTTTTTGTGCCCCATCTTGGTGCACATGCCTTAAGGGAACCTTTTAGAATGAATGTAGTGAATTATATGGGTTAAATATTGATATTTCTCATCCCATGAATGTCCTTGAGACCAATGAGCTTAGAAATATAATCAAGTGCCATTGTAAAACCTATATAACTACCACAAACTAGAAAAATAAGCTAGAAAATTGATATGCCTATGAATGAGTTTGGAACTAGGCATGTTCCTTTGCATTGAGAATTAGAAGTTGTAGTGTACATTTTATGACTACAAATATTAATGAAATATTTTTTGGGGCTGATGCAAGATTTCTATTACAATTTAGATTCTCCTACATCAAAAAAAATAGTCACACTCCTTTGAGTAATTATCAAAGCCTTTTCATAAAAAGACATACTATTTATTTAGTAATTAATTAATATTAAAGATGATTATTTTTATATTAGCCAATTTATTAGTTAAATATGTTTTATAATATGACATATTTATATTTATATTATAAGGTCTACTCATTATAATTAGATCCTTCAAAATATTATTTGTAACTAATATGCTCTAACACTCACCTTTACATTTATAGGAGGTGTATATTAAGAAAAATATGATGTTCATGAATAAAAAATGACTTATTTAATATAAATGCAATGTGGATAAAATATATACCACAACGAAGACCATGCAAATAGACTACATGATAAACTACTTATCAAAATTTAAATCTTGAAATTTTTAATAATATTCACAAAGAGGTCTTCTAAAGTTTCTTATTTAAGCCAAGGCCTCCTCAAAGTATAACCTCTAAGTTCTTTAGGTAATTCCCATTGGTCTTACATAAAATAATATACTCATTGATCTTACGTATAATACGCATAGGTCTTACAAGAGACAATTTAAATCTCACATGTAATACAATTCTTGCAATGTATCTCTAGGGATATGATGTTATAGTTTATCTACATGTATAGATATTTCAGCATTGTGGTACACATCCCTTCTATTGGGTTTGGAGAAAGCTTGTGAAATGGGTTGGAAATAGGTTATTTGTGAGATGGATTACATGATTTTGGTTTCTCTTATAAAGAATGGTATTTTTAATTACTTATCTTGGAGGTTGGCATCTTTTGTGGAGTAGATTCTTTGTCTTTTGTAGAACTTTGATTTCACCTCCTCTAATCATTTTCCTCGTGAATGGAATGTTGTTGCAGATTGTCTAGTCAAATGGATTTTTGAGGCTAATCATAGATGGAATGTTTTAGATTGGGAGTCCCTATTCCCTAATCAATTTTCATAGTTTCTTTACCATCTTCAAGATGATATGGGTCAACCATTGTTACTATTTCTTTAAGGTTGTTTAACTTGTGAGTTTTTTTTTTTTCCTTTGGATCTTGAAGATGGGGTTCTAAGACAAACCTCCTAGAATTTCATTCTTTTAACTTTAATGACAGTCGTTGCTATTTTAGAAATCTTTCTATAATATTTTCTAGCTTTTTAATTAATATATTTATCCGATAGGCTATTCTACGTGGGGGAACCCCACCGGCATTTCCCCCAGTCTGACACCGGTGGGAACCCACGAATTGCCAAAAATCAAGGATGCTCGATGTTGGATAACAGTCTGACGTATCTAAGTACTATCATTAATTCATGGTAAAGTGGACCGAGGCCCGAGGGTCACCCTACCTGACCGAGGATGTTTGAATGGCACTGGTATCGTTGGGTCTGGCGGACAAAGATAAAGGTCTCTACGGCGCATAGCATGGCCGTCCTTCAGAGCTCCTTCCCTCCCTCGGCCGCCACATTCACGCCCCCTTTGCTACCCATCATGAAGCCTCTGCTCAAGTTTCTGGAGGAAACAGTGGCTCCCTTCATGGTGAACGCCTATCCCTATTTTGCCTACAGAGACAACCCCAAAGAAGTCTCCCTCGATTATGTGCTCTTCGACCAGTCTTCTGGGGTAAAGGATCCCAATGGCTTCACCTACAACATGTTGGATGCTCAGATTGACTCTGTTTACTCCGCCATGGCCGCCCTGGGTCACAACGACAGCATTCCCGTGAGCATTGTCATTTATTAAATGGGCGTCGCATGAACGTTTTGCCCGCCATGCAAAATTGCCTCCTGCCTGCAAATTGATGCATTCTTAAGAGGTGCACTGTGTATTGTCATTTATTTATGTGTTTAATTCATGCTTTGTGATAGGACAGGTGTTGTTTCCCATGGTGTACATCCACTTCTCGATGGTGTGTCGGTCGTAGGTCGCACCGGTGCAGAGCGTGACAGGGTCTGTCATTAGCTGCATCGATATCAGGCATAAGAAATACGAAGGGATTTCAATCTCTGTGGAATCCATACACCAAATAGGTAACAAGGAGAACCGAGTGTTGGAGTTTCTTTACAAGGGCAAGGAAATTGGAGTCTAAAGTGTAGTGGTAATAGAGGAGGCCACACATAAGGCGAGAATAATAAATTTAGTTTTAGTTGAACAATGAAAAGAGAAGACAATTGGAATGGATCTGAATGCAAATAAAACAGCTAGGATGATTGCAGTTGCGCCCATGCTATGTAAGAAGTAGCGGAAAATTGGGAATGAAAAAGAGATGCAGGCCAAACAGTAATAGTGGGCGCTTTGAACACGGGAACAAACTACTTCCCATTAGTTGTCAAAAGCCGATAACAGAATATAGTTGGGTAGTTGGGCTGGGAGAAAACTGTTGGAATGGGGAGGCTATCGTTACGGTGAATTATTTGCATTGAATAGCATGGAACCAAAGAGGTGGAAATGAAGATAAATATGGAAGATTCAAATTAAGTTGGTAAAAGTAAAGTTATTAGATAGGTAGAACAATAGCAGACAAGATAATAATATATATTAAGTTATTAATTCCATCCTATTATTTATAAAAATGCAATTTGATAAATCATTTGAATTCATTTACAATTAACCAATTCATTTTTTATATAGTTACATAATTAAAATGAATTAATAGAAATTTAATCAGAATTCTAAATTATCTAATTAAATGCAATCAATTTGTATCTAAATTATTTTAAATTATTAAATTCTAAATGACCTGTGATAGAAAAAGACTCACCTTTAATATACACCATGTTTGATTAGTTTCTGACGATATTTCTCCAAGCTGTTTCACTCATTGTTTTTAGAGTAATTATGTGGGGGCCATTACAGCTAGGGAATTTATTTATATTTGTTGAAATTGCTTAACATAATTTATTGTTGGTCATTTATCAGCTCAGTCTTTAACCATTTCAATATGATTTGCAGTCTGAATTACCATACGGACAACCATGTTGAACACGTCATTCACAATTGATTATTGCTTCACGTCTTTCCTCCATCTTTACATTTGCTTATAAAGACAATTGTGACCTACATATGAATTTCTTGAAGGTGGTTTAGGTAGGCTTGACACACTAATGTGAGGTGTAAGCCATTCCTGACAATTTTAGGGTATGGTGCATGTGATAAGGGGAGTGGTGTTTTGGTAAAAATGGTTGTTGTTTATACTGCCATTGCAAAACAAAATCTGTCTGTGCCTATTGGCTATTACGTTGCTCATTGAATATTGTGCAACTGCTAATAGTTAACAAAAACAAAAAACAAAAGGCCAACCAACCAAATTATGCTGAATTACATAATCTGCTACCGATTGATGGTAAGACAAGGGAGAATAACAGTAATATAGGCGAGAGATGAAAACCAGAGGTACTGGAGCCTTGACTGGATTTTCTTCCTTTATATTGAAAGCAGTAGATGAAAAACAAAAGTAAAAGAACTTTCCAACCACAACGTAGTCTTTATAAATCATTAATAATTACACGTAAAATAACATCTAATAATTAGTGAAGAAAAAACGGGCGGATATTATAGAGGCGAGAATCATAGTGAGCGTAGCAACAAGAGCCAGAGCCGCGGATATCTCAGCTTTAGCAAAAAAATTGTCAACTTTCTTGACACCTTGATTGTCATCTTGGGCAAGAAACTCAATGAAAAAAGGACGAAATTTTCTTCTGGCCTCGAACGCCACAGCAAGCGCTGCAGAAGCACTTGAAGCTAAGAAATATGCTACCACCTGCAATCACATCAGATTATACTAGATCATTTATAGGAAATCATGAGAAATTTATATGTTTCGGATCATATTTCATGATCTATGATATGCAAGTAGTTTTTTTTGTTTGCATATCATTTTGATGATGGATCATGGAGTATGATTGGAATGTTGTTATAAAAAATTGACACAGTTTCAATCCACAAATAGTTCACTTGATCACTTGATTATCATAAACTGTGAAAATTTTATGCTTTTAATGTAATACCTTGTCTGCAATGAAATCCAAGTACAAAGTGAAAGTGGGACGCAATAATTTTCTTATAATGAGGAAGAAAATATTGAGGATAATTTGTAAAACGCTGTATACGAAAGCTACCAGGCTTACTAATACTAAATATCTGCATCCCACAATGCACAAATCACAAGTTATATAATATTTATGAACAAACAGAACAAAAAACAAAACGCGATGGATTAAGCATAAGAAATACTAAAATCTCTCACCTGAATGCATAAACGTCTTTGAAGGTGACCTTACTTTGGTCGAGAAGCTTAAAAGTATCGGTCACCATAACTGTGATGGAGAGTGCAAGCACTGCCGCTGTGAGTATTCTCAGAATCAAGCTAACGACTACATGGTTAATGGGGGATTTTACCTTTGCCATTTTCTTTCTTTCTATTCAATGTCTGAAAATCTACAGTGGTTATTCAGCTATTAGTAGTCTAATTGTTATCTAAAACCAGCCAGATCACAACGTAAAACAAGGGGATCGATGTATTCGGTTCTCTGCTTTGGTTTCCTCGTGAATTTGTTTGCTTCCTTTTGTCAATTCGGATAAATTGCCCTAGACACTGCAGATAATATAGTTGGAAAGGCTTTGGCTGTTACGTTGGGTCTGCAATAAGTGGACAAAAATGATCGGACCAGACTATAGAGGCCACAAATATGATAGTACTAAATTCCGAGTTCTATAATACCGACTTTGGCTATATTCTGTCTGTGTGTGTGTCTGTGACTTTGGCTATATTGTGTATGTTATATTCTGTCTGTGTGTGTCTGTGACTTTGGCTATATTGTGTATGTTATATTCTGTCTGTGTGTGTCTGTGACTTTGGCTATATTCTGTATTCTGTGTGTGTGAGAGAGATTCTGTGTGTGTCTGTGACTTTGACTTTGGCTATATATATAGCTATATTCTCTGTGTGAGTGATTGTGTGTGTGTCTGCGACTCGACTTTGGCTATATATAGCTATATTCTCTCTGTGTAAGTGATTGTGTGTGTTTGTGCGCACCACATTGTTAAAAAACACATAATTATTACATTTTGTGTAATGTGTGTGTGACATTGTTAAAATACGTGTGTATGCATGCCACATTGTTAAAATTAAAAAAACACATAATTATTACATTTTGTGTGTGTGTGGTATTGTTAAAAAACACAGAATTATTACATTATATTACGTATCTCTTTTCAGTTGGAAATACTTTATAGATTTTTAGATTAACCAAAAGTGTGTGTGGGGGGTGTGGGAGGCGAGAGGGGGGCGGGGGAGTGGTGGATCATCTTGGAAACAAAGAACAATTCATTTCGAGGGTTCACCAAAGAGGGTTGAGAATCACCCATCCATTTTGAGAGTCTTGGATTGTAAGAGAAGTAGTCACCCCCTCAATTAGGAGGTGGAAACACAATATAGCCATTGTTCATGTCACCATAGACTAGGCAGTATAACAAACTTGTCATATAATGATGGTTCCAAGCCACTTAGGTGACGAGCTTTCCCTTTCCACCAAGAAGGAGGAGGCAAGAGGAGAATCTCAATGTTTGAATGAATCCTACTAGTGGTAGTTGCACATGGGTTGGATTATTCAAGTGGATTTTGAATAATTATTCAAGGAGCATTCCCCTAGTGATTTGAATGTCTTGGAGGTGTTGAAATTCTAAGGATGTTTTCTTGACTTGTAGCTAAATCTAAAAATAAATATCTTTGATAACATGAACATTCTTATTAGGAGAAAAGAAAAAAATGTCTACATTAAAATAACATATTTATTGGAGGCATAATCTTTCCATAGCCTCGATGAAATTAATAAAGAGTATTTTGGATAAAAACTAAGTAATGGTTTTGTATTGACATTTTAGATGTTCACTAAATGATATATCATTGGGAATTTATCCTCTTCTTCATGATGTATCATAAAGTATGATTCAATACATTGATATAAAAATACTACATATTTTTGTTCAAAAGAGTTATATATCGTCACATATAATGATTTATGAAGCTAAAAGAATAAAAAAGATAGTTTAATAGTGTAAGAGGTTTGAGGGGCAACACCATTGTATATATAAATTATTTAGGAAATAAATTTACAATAGAAAGACAAAAACCTTTGAGTATCATTCCAAGAACTCTAGGCACATGCACATGTCCTAAAATTTCTTGAAGGTTTCAAGTCTATTGTATGCTGGATAACTTAGATGAGAAATTCTACTATGTACAAGTGTTTGTCCTAAAGATGGACCTTGGTAAATAAGGTCCACCAAAGAAAATGAGGAAATTTAGGCTCGATTCTCAAGTTAGGTCTAGGGGAAGAGTTAATACATCAAGGGTGGTTAAATTTGTTAGGAGCTACAAAAAAAGGTTCTAAGAACCTTATTAGGATTCATAAGATATAAAATAAGATGTGTTAACCCCATTTTTAAACTCAAAAAATTTTACTTTTGAGTCAAAGTCCTTAAACTAAGAGCCTCCTAGTCAAAATCTTCTCTAGTTATCCACAAATTCTGAGTATCTCACCAATTTGAAGAAAAATCACTCATTATCCATGTTCCAATCGTCAGGTACAATGGAGAGTAGTGGAAAAATTAATGAAAATAATTAATTTTGAAAATTAATGAAAGCTGATGTAAATTATTTCAATAGGGATATTTGCAAGGTTATTTCAGCCCATGTGGCTAGCTTCTTAGGTGAGATATTCTCATGCTTCAATTTTTTGTGCACGGGATTACAAAAAAAATTAAATATGAATTTTCAGAGAAGCTGGGAAGATTTCACTTAATGGGTTTCATCATATTTCCATTTTGAACAATCTAGAAAATTTTCATGGAAAAATATGTAGCCAATCCAAAGTTATGAAAATTTCTTTTTTTGGCAGGATTATGGATTTAGCTTGTTTTTAGTTGCAACGTAAAATTTCATTTGAATTATTTTGTGTCAAAAATGGTTGACACATGATCAAGGATAGAGGAGGAATTTACATTTCATGTAATAAGTTCTATATTTTCCAAGTTTTAAAAGCCTAAGTGGGAAAATTGGTTGGATTTTAAAATGAAGTTGAAACTTAAAATTTTAAGTTAGAAAAGTAGGTTGTGAGCTTGCAATCACTAAAATTTGCAACTCACAACCCAAAATCCTAACTTAGAAAATTAGGTTGTGTGCCGTAGAAAAATGGACCCTTGTCATGGTCTTTTAGGCCTTGCTTCACGATGTTTGATCTATCTTGCTTTGATTTAATGTTGCAATGAGGATTGAACATACACATTTAAGTCCTTAAAATTCAAATAATGGCATCTTGTGAAGGTTTTGTGAAGTGTTGTAAAACATTTCTACCGTTTTCTAGACTCTACTCATTACAATCACCTAAAAATCACCTTTTTATTCATTATCAAGTCCTATTTTGAAGTGTTGTAAAGTCTTGTAACAAGATTTCATGCTTTTTTAGACATAATTTCACTATTTACGCCTTACTTATGCTTTATTTGACCCCTTTATGCCCTTATAAGGCTTAATTAAGTATGTTTTTGAATGTAAACCCGACAAATAACATTAAATGTGACTTAATTACCGACACCCACTTTCAAGCCTTAGGTGGAACCCATTCACCATGGGTGGAAAATGAGTCCCTCTTGGCTCTAAATTCAAAATATTTCAAATTTCCTTTCGGGTTTTTATTCAAAATTACTTGATGTCGACTTGTGATGAGGTATCAATGGGTTACTAAGGCACAAGTGTGTATAAATAAGTGTTTTTCTCCTCATTTTACATCTCTTACAATCTTCTAACTCATTCAAGCATTCAACTAGCATTTGAGCATTTTGCATCCTATAATCAAGCATCAATCAAGCATTCAAGAGTAGCCATTGACATATCTTCAGATTTTCTTCAACAAGGGTTTGGTAAGTTGATAGCATTTGCATGTTATTTGTCTATCATTCTCCTTCATTTCACTATTTCATTAAGGGTTTGATTACCAAAGTGGGATTTGACCAAGGAAAATCCCTATAACCTAACCCTTAACCATTTTTCCCCTCTTGCATGTGTATTTGCAGACTTGTGTGTGCATATTTGAAAAGCATTTAGGTGTTCAAAAGTGGACAAGAAGTCAACAAAGTGTTTCAAGTCAACAACATCTTATTTCAAGCTTGGAGAAGACATTCTATCCGTTTTCTGCAGATTTGACTTTGACAACCCGACAAGCAGACAACCTCAGATCTGGTGTTACAGAATTGTCCCCTAATTTCTCAAAATTTTGGGAGAGGACTGATTCGCCATCAGTGGTGAATGAGTCCCAGCTTAAGGTTGGAAATCTAGGTTTTGTTAGATTTTGGATCTCGGCATTTAGAAACCTGTTCTCGACAGTTTTCATCAAGAGCAGGACTGATTCACCATCAGTGGAAAATGAGTCCCATTGGTGATCTTCTGTGATTTCAGATAGAATTCAAAAGATTCTAGTTTCTCCAATTTCTACCCAAGTGCACTCTGATTCAGTCTCTTTCTATTTTGTTTTGCACTTATCCATTCATAGTTCATTGTTTGCAAACATCATTGTGTTTTCCAACATTGCATAAATCATAGGTTTTGCATACATAATCAATCAATTAACTCATATAAATACACTTAGATCATCTCATTTAGTTCAAATAACATCATACATTGCATAATTTGAGTGAACCTAGCTAGATCTTTTGGCCCTAATTTCTCCTTTTAGGTGAAAAGCCCTAGAAGTGCTAGAAAGATCAAGGGTGCCAGAAATCTAAGGTTTTTTTGGTGAATCTGCATATTGAACACTTTACATTTCTGATTTCAATTGCATCTTGCATCTTAAGCTTCATTTGCATCAACATTCAATTAGGGTATTGATATGTTTTTGCATCATAGGGTTTCTTAATTTGCATTAGTGAAAGACTTATTTAGATTTCATTTTTGCATTACATATCATTGAAAAAATTGAAAATCTACATCTGCATCCTTAATTAGCATCTAAAAAGCATTAGAATCACATTAATTTAAAAAAAAAAAAACAAAAAAATCTCATATTGGGACTCATTCGCCACCATGGGTGAATCAGTCCACCTACACATTTCAGACTGCATTTTTAGGCTTTTTCGGGACATTTCCTGCATTTCTGCTTTCTGTAGTTGCTTTCTATTTTGCTTTCCAGGACCTCTGTTTTCTATCATTTCTTACATCTTAATTTACTAGCACCATGGCATTTTCTTTTCATAATTTTTGGAATTCATTAAAATCCTTGGTAGATATGTCTAGTTGTGCCTTTGGTTGTAACCCTAATGACCTTGAACTACTTCATGCTCCTTCAACTCCACATGATTGTTCTCCTCGTGATGTAGACATCATTGGAGAAGATCATGATAGCATGAACAAGTTCTACAATGACTACATTGATAACCTAGAAGCCAATGTAGCCTTTTACCCATCAATGAAACCACAAGATCTTCCTACTATTACACCCCCTGATCATTTTTCCTACTTAAATCCTGAAATCAATGGACCTAAAGTTCCTCCATCAAGTGGACCTAGTTCCTCTCAACAAACACACTCTCAACCATTTTATGATCACAAAGTCACAAACACTCCCATAAATATTGAAGAAACATATGGTAGAGGCTTTACTATCCTAAGTAAACAAGGTTGTGACACAACACATGAACATGACATTCATCAACTTCTTGAAAAAAAAACAATAGAAGAAAACACCATCGGATTAGGATATCAAGATCCTTCTCATCCTGATAGATCTCCTTTTGAATATTGGAGACTTCGTGAGGATGGTACAATGATCTTTGATTCTCCTCCTGACTTACACATTCTCCTTTCACGTGAACAACCATTACCTAATTCTCATGACAAGGATGCTAGGATCCCCATGGGTCCTCCTCCTCCTTCCATTCATGAGAAAGGAGAATCTAGCAAATGATAACGACCTTACAAATTGAAAAAACTCAAGTTTCCTACACATCCTCCACCTGAATGTGAAAGGAGACTTCAATTGCTTTAAAATAAAGGTCTTATACTTTTACCACCTATGAATAGGTTAGTCATTCATCCTAAAGATTCTAACATACCATTTTGCAAATATCATCGTGTTCTTGGACATCACACTGAAGAATTTCAAACATTGGATGAAATATTAAACAAATATCACTTCACTGATACTGAGTGCTTTCCCATTATTCCTTAAAACAAAAATCCTATTATCATGTCATAGTTGTAGAATTCCCTATTCTCACTATTGCATGATCTTTTCACATCACCCACCTCGGCTCATTCTTTCCTTCACTTTGTGGGGGGCAAGAAGTTGTTAGCCTTGTCTTTGTAATGCACTTGTGTTCGTCTCTTAACTATGTTATTCATTTTTTGCTTAACTACCTAAGCTTGAGAAACCAATAACTTAGTTAATGGTTGACTAACACTTGCATTACTAGCCCCTTTCCATTTTTCTTGTATGTGCATATCATGTTCCCTCATATCGTGTGTTTGATGTTTTCCCTCTCATTGTCCACTTCCACTTCTTCTATATGTCATGCATTGCCTTTTTTCATTTTTGTTTTGTGTTCTCCTTTTGGGGATGATGCAAAGCATTAAGACCCCTATGTCTCTTCCATGTTGACCCAAAAGGTCTTTTCTTTTTCATTTTTTTTTGTGTTTTCCTTTTGGGGATGACACAAAAGCATTGAGATGACCTATGACTCTTCCATGTTGACCCAATCAGTCCTCTGAACCATTGATTTTTGGCTCCTATGGACAACTCTTTCTCTTCTAGGGTCTTTCACCTAAAAGGAGAGAGATAGGAGAAAAAATGCTAATGGTTCATTCAAATAATGTTATGTGTGATGTTGTATAACCTAAATGAAGTTAACTAAATGCAATTGACTAATTTAAATGAATGAAAACAAATGCAAAAGTGAAATTTAAGCTATGTTTGAAAACACATTATGTTATGCAACAATGAACTAAATGAAGAATCTGGAATGTTGTGGATGCTAACTGAAATCATTAATTTTTCACAGTGGGACTCATTAGTCCAGGGTGGTGAATTAGTCCTCTCCTGGTGAAAACTGTTGGAAGCAAGTTTTTGTCTGTCGGGATCTAGAATCTGACAAAATTCAGATTTTCAATCCTAAGGTGGGACTCATTCGCCATAGGTGGTGAATCAATCCTCCCCCAAATTTATGAAAAATTAGGAGACAACTTTGCAACACTAGATCTAGAAATCACTTCTTGTTGAGTTGTCGAAGTCAATTATGTAGGAAACAGACAGAAAACCTTCTCCAAGCTTGAAATAGACATGAGTTGACTTGAAGCACCTAGTTGACTTGTCAACTCTTCAACACCAAAAAGCTTGTCAAATCTGCACACAAGGCTACAAACAAACATGCAATAGGGGAAAAATGGTTTAAGGTTAGTGAATAGGGGTTTTCCTTGGTCAAACACCGCTTTTTGTAATCAAACCCTTAATAAAATAATGAAATGCAAAGGAATGATAAACTAACAACATACAATTGCTATCAACTTACCAAACCCTTGATGATGCAAGTCTGAAGTAATGTCAATGGTTACTTCAAAGTGCTTGAAAAGATGTTGTAAAATGCTTGAATACTTGAGTGAATAGGTGGATAAGTTAACTTGATGAATGGATTTATATACACTTTTGCCTTAGTTACCTATTCATACCTCATCATAGGCCGACATCAAGTGTTTTTGAGTAAAATACCAAAAGGAAATTTAAAATATTTTGAATTTGTGGCCAAGGGGGACTCATTCACCACCCATGGCGAATGGGTCCCACCTAGGACCTGAAAACGTGTGGCAGGAAATATGTTGCATTTAATTTTGTTTGTAAGGATAATTCTCAAAAATACACTTAATTAAGCATATGAGAGCATAAAGGGGTCAAATAAAGCATGAAAAGGGGATAAATAGTGAAGATGAGCCTATAAAAGCATGAAAGCTTGTTACAAGACTTTACAAAACTTCAAAATAGGACTTGTTGATGAATAAAAAGGTGATTTTTAGGTGAATTGTAATTAATAAAGTCTAGAAGAATGTAGAAATGTCTTACAACACTTCACAACACCTTCACAAGACATTGATCTTTGAATTTTAGTACCTAAATAAGCATGTTCAAGCCATGTCACAACATAAAATCAAAGTAAAATAGTTCCAACACCATGAAACAAGACCTAAAAGGCCATGAAAATGACAAGGAGCTATTTTTCTATGACACATTTAGCCCCCAGTTTAGTGAGAGGATGAACTTGCTTCAAACTCACACTAAAGTAGCCATGAACATCGAGAGGAGGGTTCAAATGTACTTACGTTAGCAAGATGGAATACACCAATCAAGAGGGATGATCAAGCCCCTAGGATGAAGATCCCATGGTAAACTAACCATAATGACAAAGGAACACACAAGTGTTGATCTGTATAGGATCTAGACTAGATTGCAGTATTTAAATGCTTAACTTTACAATGCTTTTACAATGATTATTTCAAGTTAATTAAATCAAAATTAACTTAAGGAAATAACAGAATGAAAGTATTAACAAGGTGAGTATAACAGAAAGGAAGGAAATGAGAGAAGAGAGAAAAGAAGAGAAGTGCAAACAGTTGATAACGGAGTTCATCACGAAAGTGACTACGTCTCCGGTCCACTCCAATAGAGAGACCGATCCGATTAACTCCAAAAATCAATTACAAAGCACCACAATCATTCTCCAAGCACTTCGGCAGCATAACAGCGCTCGGACGTGCAAGAATGACTCAAAGAATCTCCACAAGACCTCTCTTTCGATTAACTCCACAGCTTCAAGACTTCGTCACCTGAAAAAAACTTGAATAATCACTCTAATCTCACACCCCTTTAAATACAAAAATTGGATCAAATTGGTTACTAACCAATTGATTTACAAGATATTCCTTATCTCTCCAAAATATCTTCAAATCTTCCCTTATTTACATAAAAATCATTAAAAATCCCCCCATTTCTTCATAATAAATCTTTATATATTTCCTATAATATTTAAACATATTAATCTAGCCCTTTCAATCCTTTATTCGGGCTTAGGAGATTTTAAGTAATCTTGAAATAGGGAATTGTTTTTTTGTTTTAGGGAAGTTTGTTTTATTTTAGAGGAGTTTGTTTTTTTATTTTAAAAGCATTCGGTTTTGAGACAGTCATCAAATACAACCGATGCCAATCACATATTGAAACTATCGAATGGTGTAGCGGTCATCCTTATTTTGTTGGGCCCGGCGGTTCCGGGTTCAACTCCGGCCGTCGGGTCTTTTGCAACCGATTGTTAATAAAAACATAACAAAAGAAAACCGTTGCCCGATATAGTTGAAAGCGTTGGCTTCGGTGCAACGGCGAGCGCGGATGTTTCGGTGATGAGTGGCAGGGGTTCGAATCCCCTCCATTCTTTTTAACAAACATAACAAAACAAATGCTCGCCGATAGAAGACAAGTCCACGTGTCGCACCAGGAGGGTGCCACGTGGCAGGCTTTGACTGGATGAACTTGACGACGTAACTGCTGACTCAGAAGCCGACATGTCTGCCAATTGTGCACTGACGAGGCAGCTGACTGTACAGCTGACTGGACAATGACTAGATGACAAATGTCAAAATGCTATTCGCTGTCAATGATCACTTGTACAATGACCTGTCCGCTGACCTGTCCGCCACCTATGCAATGACTCATCTGCATGGTACGCTGATTGTACTACCAAGTCGACGTACGGATGACACGTGTCATCACCTGATTGGGTCCGTACGATGGCTCTGCTGCCACGTGTTTCACCCAGATTCGCCCATATGCATTCCGTACAGTACGGAATGCTGACGTCATCTTGTACGGACGCTGACGTCATCATTCACCTTCTAGTCACCAAGTCAACCAGGAGCTTTGACCGCTAATAAGTTGAGCATACGATGTCGGATTTCGACGAAACAAGTTGCGTTGGGAAGCTTGCGATGAGATCTTCGCGATGATGCCAACTTCAATAACTTTTGACGATGCCATTTTTTCCGCTTCCTGGATGCCCTCTGATTCCAGTTTGACCAAAGGTTTGACTGGCCATAACTTGCACAAATGGACTCCTTTCTGCTCCGTTCGAGTTGCGTTGGAACCAGGACACGAAGCTCTTCTGATGGTACAGATTTTGGAAGAAATGAGACACTTCAATTTTCACTAAAATGTACGGATCAGAGCCTCCCACGAAGACCTTTTGGACCTTAAAGTGGCATTTGATCGACAATAAGTGAGGACTTGGCCTCCCCGCCTCAGATATCTCGTACATCTAAAACCTGGCTCTACAAGCACAATGAAATTGCAGAAATATTGTTGAACATAAACATAACTTTATCACTTCCATAAGCATCTACATCCAATGTCGTAGCCACTAACCAACAAAAATTGACTAGCATCAAGCTGAACATCAATGCAGAAATGAAAGAAAATAAGTCAACAACAATTCGATCCTTTACAACAGGAACATTTTACCCAAGGATCCATCAATGCTTTCAAGCATCCTTTTCTCATGTTGTACTGCAAGTGCATCCTGCAACATCTGACCCTGGTTAGCTACTCCAAGTTCAAGTGTAGAATCACCTGTACTGACAGACATAAGAGTTAACTCTTTACTTGCATTAATTACCCTCTTTAACTGCCCTGTATTTGCAAAAGAACGATCAGTCTTAATCCTGTGAGAATGTACAATATACTGAATGCCATCTTTAAACAAGTGATAATGATTCTTTTCCTGTAGAAAATAGCTTTCTGTCATATAAATAAGGGCTTCCAAGCACTATCCCACAGATATCCAGTGGAACTACATCAAATTGTACTTCATCCACAAATTTACTAGTGATTGTGAATCTTAAGATGCATTGTTTTGTTACTTGTAGCTTATCATTTTCACAAATCCAGCCTAGTGGATAAGGTTTCTTATGTTGAGTAGTTTTTAATCCCAAGTTCTTTACAACACTTTCTGAAATTAAATTAACCTGAGATCCACTATCTATGAGTGCATCAATTTTACTGTTCTTAGCAACAACCCTTAAATGAAATAGCTCATTCCTTTTCACATCTTCAGAGAAATCATTAACTGTAGAAGTAGAAGCACAACTAGCAATAGAAACACCAGAAATAGGAGCTTTACCTTTCAATCCCATAGCTGTTATCTTAGTCTCATCATCTGAATCTGAACCAAGATCCATAACAACATTTGTGGCTTTCTCCTTACCTTTATGTTTCTGATTACGTCTTTGAGCCCACTTAGGCCTCAATTCCGGATGCAACTTCCAACAGTGATCTTCATCATGACCATTCTTGTCACAATGAGAACAAGAAAGTTTCTCATCCTTATTAACTGTAGCTGCCTTCTTTCCTTTCCCTGTCTCTGCATTCTTAGAATATTTATTTACATCATTATCAAACTTATCAATAAACGATCCTTTACCCCTTGACTCTAAGTGTGTAGCTTGAATAGACACTTCATCCAGATTACAAGGGTTCAAAACCAAAATGGAATGCCTAAGGTAGGAATGCAAACCTCCTATGTACTTCAACAAAGTGTCTTGGGTATACAAAGGAACATTCAAAGCAATAGCCCTTTTCCTGAATTCATGGGTGTACTCTTGGACAGTTTGACCTTTCCCTTGCCTAAACATTTGCCATCCATCATTAATTGCTGCATATGTCCTAGGGGATAAAACTGCTTCTTAAGTGCATTAATAAATTCTGCCCAAGTTAAACTGACTCTACCATGTTGTGAAACTTCTGCCTTAGACTTACTCTCCCACCAGGTTAAGGCTGTACCTCCTAAACGAAGAGTAGCTAATTGGATCCTATCAACATCATCTAATAGGTTCTGGACTCTACAATAAACCTCAACTTGTTGAATCCAATCATCCAATTTTTCAGCATTAAGTTCTCCACAATATTTAGGCAAGTCAAATTTTACATCCAATTTAATTTTAGGTTTATACCCACTCTTGAAAGGATTAGAAGAAATAGAATGAGGAGAAGATGGAGAAGAAGGAGAAGGAGAAGAGGGAGGAGAAGAAGAAAAGGGGTGATTTGGTTGCTTGCCACCATCTCCATGTTGTTTCCCTTTCTTGTCTTTGCGATCTTCTTGCTTCGACGAACCTTCTTCACGTTCCTTCTGTTCTTGTCTCTCTTGAAAAAGAATGTCCACCTTTGCCTTCATCTCGAGGAATGCTCTTCGAAACTCCTGCTCACTGATTTCTTCAAGAACCTCCATTCTAGAAACTGACATCTTCGGAAATGTTCTTCGCTTCCTGATCTCAGGATCAAAGTCTTCGAGCTTGCCTTCGCCCTTCTGAATCTTGGATCTCATTAGCATTCAAGAAAACAACTGCAATAATAGTCAACTAAGCTATGATACCAACTTGATTTGTATAGGATCTAGACTAGATTACAGTATTTAAATGCTTAACTTTTACAATGCTTTTACAATGATTATTTCAAGTTAATTAAATCAAAATTAACTTAAGGAAATAACAAAATGAAAGTATTAACAAGGTGAGTATAACAGAAAGGAAGGAAATGAGAGACAGAAAGAGAGAAAAGAAGAGAAGTGCAAACAGTTGATAACGGAGTTAAAGTGACTATGTCTCCGGGTCCACTCCAATAGAGAGACCGATCCGATTAACTCCAAAAATCAATTACAAAGCACCACAATCATTCTCCAAGCACTTCGGCAGCATAACAGCGCTCTGACGTGCAAGAATGACTCAAAGAATCTCCACAAGACCTCTCTTTCGATTAACTCCACAGCTTCAAGACTTCGTCACCTGAAAAAAACTTGAATAATCACTCTAACCTCGCACCCCTTTAAATAAAAAAAATTGGATCAAATTGGTAATTGATTTACAAGATATTCCTTATCTCTCCAAAATATCTTCAAATCTTCCCTTATTTACATAAAAAATCATTAAAAATCCCCCCATTTCTTCATAATAAATCTTTATATATTTCCTATAATATTTAAACATATTAATCTAGCCCTTTCAATCCTTTATTCGGGATTAGGAGATTTTAAGTAATCTTGAAATAGGGAATTGTTTTTTTGTTTTAGGGAAGTTTGTTTTATTTTAGAGGAGTTTGTTTTTTTATTTTAAAAGCATTCGGTTTTGAGACAGTCATCAAATACAACCAATGCCAATCACATATTGAAACTATCGAATGGTGTAGCGGTCATCCTTATTTTGTTGGGCCCGGCGGTTCCGGGTTCAACTCCTGGCCATCGGGTCTTTTGCAACCGATTGTTAATAAAAACATAACAAAAGAGAACCGTTGCCCGATATAGTTGAAAGCGTTGGCTTCGGTGCAACGGCGAGCGCGGATGTTTCGGTGATGAGTGGCAGGGGTTCAAATCCCCTCCATTCTTTTTAACAAACATAACAAAACAAATGCTCGCCGATAGAAGAAAAGTCCACGTGTTGCACCAGGAGGGTGCCACGTGGTAGGCTTTGACTGGATGAACTCGACTACGTAACTGCTGACTCAGAAGCTGACGTGTCTGCCAATTGTGCACTGACGAGGCAGCTGACTGTACAGCTGACCGGATGATGACTAGATGACAAATGTCAAAATGCTATTCACTGTCAATGATCACTTGTACAATGACCTGTCCGCTGACCTGTCCGCCACCTGTGTAATGACTCATCTGCATGGTACGCTGATTGTACTGCCAAGTCGACGTACGGATGACACGTGTCATCACCTGATTGGGTCCGTACAATGGCTCTACCACCACGTGTTTCGCCCGGATTCGCCCATATGCATTCCGTATAGTACGGACTGCTGACGTCATCATTCACCTTCTAGTCACCAAGTCAACCAGGAGCTTTGACCGCTAATAAGTTGAGCATACGATGTCGGATTTCGACGAAACGAGTTGCGTTGGGAAGCTTGCGACGAGATCTTCGTGATGATGCCAACTTCGACAACTTTTGATGATGCCATTTTTTCCGCTTCCTGGACGCCCTCTGATTCTAGTTTGACCAAAGGTTTGACTGGCCATAACTTGCACAAACGGACTCCTTTCCGCTCCGTTCGAGTTGCGTTGGAACCAGGACACCGAGCTCTTTCTGATGGTGCATATTCTAGAGAGAAACAAGACACTTCAATTTTCACTGAAAAATGTCCACCGGATCAAGTGTTGAGAAGAATCAGATGAAGCTTCAATCGTCAACCCAACTAGTTGTGGATTAGATTTAGGATGATTGAGGATGTATACTCACTCTGGGGTGACATAACACATGAAAATACACCGAGTGAGAAGGCCGAAATGTACTCACACTGGGGCCACAAAACTAGTTTTTTGTGGGTGAGAAAGCCAAAAAAGGTAAGATACATATGCTAGTTGGTATGCACTCACAAACACAAAAGTGGCTATGGGGAAAATTCATGCCACTAGGTGGGCTTCCTGCTCAACCATATTAATGCTATATACCTACTAATAACTTTAATAAGGCACGACAAAGAAAAATGCTCATGAAAAAAAAAGGAAAGGGTACCATAGTTATGTAAGTTGTGTTATGCAAGGTGGTAACAATGCAAAATGTAAAAATTTAAAAAGTGTAAAAGAATTTCAAAGGAGTCTTGTTCAATTCATGCAAGGTCAGTCACTTAGGGAACATTGTGTCTAATGTATCCAAGAGAGGACCAATCAAAGAATAGTATATTCACAAGTTAGGGGATGTAGTGCATCGCATTAGGCCACTAGGAGGAATGTAATATGGTGAGATAGATCACACTTATGAAGGAAATCACACCCAATGTCATCCAAAAAGTAACAAACACATTATGTAAACAACAAGGATTCACTAGGAACCAAGAATACAAATGAATTAATGGTAATGTATGCCCCCCACTTTTAGGGAATTCCTACACATCATTATGTGAGTAATTACTTTAAAGTAGAGAAGAAGAGAAAATGCAAAAATAAAACAAGACATGAGAGCCAAATTAGAAAGACCTATGCCAAGTCATATGTTTCAAAGTTAGGTTGCGTCATGTCAAGGAAAAAAGAAAAAAAAAGAAAAGGGGGTTGCCCCTCATAAAATAAAGCACACCAAACACATAAGGGATCTATAGATTTGGGGTCAGTATGTTCATTGTTGCAATGTGTTTATGAAAGAGCTCAGAACTATCATCATTCCCCAAAGCACATAGAACTGGAAGAATGACACAAAGAGAGCGAAAACAAAGGAAAATGAAAGTCTGTTTTGGGTCAACATGGAAGAGACATTGTAGTCTCGATGCCTTGCATCATCCCCAAAAGGAATTTACACAAGCAAAGTAAAAATGAAAAGGCGAAAGAAAATGAAAAATATTTTGGGTCAACATGAAGGAGACATTTCGGTCTCAATTCCTTGCATCATCCCCAAAAGGAGAACACAAAACAAAAAGAGAAAAATAAAAAGACCTCTTGGGTCAACATGGAAGAGACATAGGGCGTCTCTACACTTTGCGTCATCCCCAAAAGGAGAACACAAGAAAAAAGAGAAAAGACAAGGACCTTTTGCTTCAACATGGAAGAGACATAGGGTGTCTCTACGCTTTGTGTCATCCCCAAAAGGAGAACACAAAATAAAAAAGCGAAAAAGATAATGTACGACATATAGAAGAAGAGGGAAACAAATAGAAGTGTATGAAGAGAGATAAAACATAAAAAATGCGATACAAGGGAGCACGATGCACACATGAAAAGGAAAAATAAAAAGAGAAAAGCAAAAAGGCTAGTTAGGCAAATGCAAG
Source organism: Sequoia sempervirens (assembly GCA_007258455.2). NCBI lineage: Eukaryota > Viridiplantae > Streptophyta > Pinopsida > Cupressales > Cupressaceae > Sequoia > Sequoia sempervirens. The sequence continues at coordinate 199,612,998 of VDFB02193867.1, forward strand.
TTAACCATCTAATAGGTCATCCACCTCCCAATCATGTTCAGTGTAATGCAAGGGCGGTTGACTGTCCAAAGGAAGAATTGCAAGCTCCAAACCAGTAGTCGTACCAGGTTCTTCACTTGGTGGAGAGGTTGTGTCTTTTAAGCTCATTGTGAATGAAAATAAAGAGTTTAAATCATTATGCACTTCTTCATCCATTTTTTCTATCATTGCATCGTCATCATCATCATCAAGATTAATGACAGCAGGAGGATGAAGGGTGATTTCTAAGGATGGATGGATCAAAAGTGGAGGTTGTTGGATTGGTTCAATTTGTTGGGATTGTTGCACTGGACTGTCTTCTAGTAGGTCAGGAGAAGGAGGGTGGTCATCTATTACTTTAGTCAAAGGTAAAGGTTGATTTTATTTATCTTCTTCTATGTGAGATTGACGATCAAGGAGACAATGATGACGCCTTCAGTCCCTAGCATCGCTGTTTTGTTTAATTCTATTTTGGAGTTGTTGAGGTGTAAGAGTGGATTGAGTCATCATAGGTTCTACTTCTGAAGAGGATGGATTGACCACTTTCTCTTTGGCTTTATACACTTGTTTAAGGTGAGGAGGCATGATAGGAGTGGTTTCATTTACCCTTGGTCACTTAAACTATGGTAGGGAAGTATCTATGGGTGGCTTTTCAAGATGTTGTATGGTTTTCTCAATGTTAGACTCAGGTTGAAGCATGGTTAAATCATCTATGATAGGAGGTACAGAAGTGGACGAGGACGAGATCTGAAGAGACAATTCGGCTATCTTTTTGGCTTTAAAATTTTGATAAGTTATTAAAAAAAGTCCTTTTGAGGTGTGATGGGTTCCATAGGTGGAGGCCAAAATGCTTCTAATGAAAATCTACCTGTGGAAGATAAAGGATTAAAGCCACTATGTTGTATGGTGACTATCTCATTGTCATGTGGAAACTTCAAATACTTGTGAAAAACTGATGAGACCCCTTTCATTGAGTGAAGCCAAGGGTGGCCTAGATGTAAATGAAATTGGTCAGATTGTGGAATAATTGAAAATGTTACCTCCAAAGTTTTAGGTCCTATCTGTAAGGGTAGCACGATCGATCCAATTGTAGGGCATGCAAAACTAGTATGTGTCTTAATCAATGCAGTTGGTTTATTATATTCATCTTGATATAGCTCATGTAATACTAGAAACTCCTCTATGATCACATTCTCACCACAAGTGGGATCTATTCATATCCCATTAGTGGGCTTATTATAGATTCTACTAGCTATGTAAAGAGGACCATCAGGAATTTTTGTAGTATGTCATTAGCAGAAAAAGTGATATCAAGAGACTTAGCAGTTTGACCCTTATGAGGGATAACATCTATCATAGATACTAGCTCATCCATAAGACTTTTTGTAGTAATAGGGGGAGGTGTATCATGTTGTTCATTGTTTGTATCAATAGTCATTACATCAGTGGTTGAAGGTTCGCTAGCCTTAAAAAATGAGGTAGTATGTTTAGGCATGGGATTAGTGAGAATTTACAAATTCTAGTTAGGGGGTGCAATAGAATTATTGCCTTGATCATTAAAACCCATAATGGATAGATGGCCTGAATGAATGAGGTCTTGAACTAAATGTTTGAGACACTTGCAATGTTCAGTGTCATGTCCATTTTGGCAATGAAATGACAATAAGCATTAGGTTTGAAGGTGGGTGGTAAAGGTTGGTTTGGATCAAGTGGTCAGACGGGTGGAAAAGTGAGCAGGTGTTGTTCAATTAATTGGTTCATTGTGTTATGAAGGGTATCAGGTAGGGGAGTAAACTGTCTCTTCGGGTCCCCATAGTTCTAAGGCACCGTTGCTTTAACAACTGGCACTTGATTTAGAACGGATTGGGTTGGATATGGTTGAGGTTGAGGAGGCAGATTAAACTTTAAAAAGCCTCTATTTGGTTTGTGGAAGTTTTGTGTGTTATTCTGGTTTTGATTCTTGTGTTCAAGTTTGTCAACTCAGTTAGAAGTGGATTTTGAATCACGACTTGAAACTAAATTATATTATTCACAAAATATTATGCATAAATGCATAAATGAAGGAAATTTCATCATTGCTAATTCATCCTGAGGGTGTGTGTGCAAGTTTTCGATAAACATCTTTTAAAGAATGTGCATCAAGAATCTTGACATCAATTTGAGCATACACAGATTGGTATCGTGAGATAAAATCCATTACTTTTTCATCTGTGTTTTGTGTACATCGCATAAGGTCAGCCATTATCTTTTGTCATGTGAACTTGAAAGTGACTTATGAAAGAATCCACCAATTCATTAAATGAACTGATGGAATGATTAGGCAAGTTGGAAAACCATTCTAAGGAAATGTCTTTCAAGGTCCTTGGAAATAGTTTGGCTCATAGTTTATCATCAAGGATGAAGTCACTACAAAAAGTTGTATAGGCATTAACATGGTTGACAAGGTATCCTTTTCCTCCATATTTCTCAAACTAGGGTATTTCTATCCCTTGTGGCATTGGGGTACGTAATATTTATAAGGATAAGGGGCTACTATGGACATGATATGTAAGTGGAGTAGATTGACTTGGCCTAGTGGTGGAAAGTTGATGTTGCATAGATGAAATGATGGTAATGAGTTGTGTAAGAAGGGGATCAAGGTATGTGGGTTGAGGTGTAAGGGAAAATGGTGATGGAGTACAGGTGATGTGAGGGGAAGTAAAGGGAATTATATGGGGTGTGAATGTGGTGGAAGGGACTTGTGATGCCACAAGAGAAGTAGGAATGCTAGTGGAAATTAGAAAAGAGGTAGTCACGTAATTATCTTGATGCATAGTTGTATGGACTAGTATAAGTTGGTATGGAAGCTATGGTTGAAGGGGAGGGAACTTGAGGTCTTGCTTGGCTTACAAGAATGGTTGTGGATTGGGTATTAGAAGAGGCATGTTTATTGTAAATCTCGACAATTCTCTTCATCACTTGCAAGCCATAATCACTTTCAATCAAATGATGAAGATTTTCAATAGCAGGTATGGCAGTGGTGGAAATTTTTTCAAGTGATAAGTCTTGTTGTAAATGTGCAAAATCCTCATGAATATTAATGACCTTTTCTTGCAGGAGGGAGTTTTTGTGGTTGTCAACATTCATTGGATGGAAATGTGAAGGCATAGAAGTGGTATTTTTAGGGCCTAATGCACCATTGTCCATACTAGGAGTAGGGTCTCGTGAGATCCCAAGGTCCACAACGAAAGTGCTATCGTAGGAGGCCATATGTCTAGAACTTCTTCTCACTAAAGTATTATCAACAAGGCACCAAACACTCATGCAAGTACCACAAAGGAGGGGTGAATGAGAATACAAAGTAATCTAAGAGTTTGAAATGCAAATAATAGAAATACTACTAACTATAACTAAGATCTAACTACAAATAATAGAAATGCAGACAAACACCAGAAAAATGCTAAAAATGTTGTTTAACAAATGTAGAGGGATTGATTCACCTTGGGTAGCGAATGAGTCCCAGTATGATGTTTTTATGTGTTTTTTAGAATTTTAAAATGATTTTAATGCTCTATAGAATGCAATAAAAGATACAAAATGCAGGTTTTTACTTTTTTCAATGAGATGTAATGCAAAAATGAAATCTAAATGAAGCTTTCACTAATGCAAGATAAAATGTCCTAAAATGCAAAAAAAACAATGTACTAATTGAATATTAATGCAAATGTAAACTAGGATGCAATATGTAAATTAAATCAGAAATGCAAAGTGCTGAAAAGTTGGGTTCACTAAAATGAATCGTTGATTTTTGGCTCCTATGGACAATTCTTGCTCTTCTAGGGTCTCACCTAAAAGGAGAGAGATAGGAGCAAAAATGCCAAAGGTTCATTCAAATAATGTTGTGTGATGTTCTCTAACCTAAATGAATTTAACTAAATCCAATTAACTAATCTAAATGAATGAAAATGGATGCAAAAGTGAAATTTAAGCTATGTTTGAAAACACATTGTGTTATGCAACAATGAACTAAATGAAGAAAATATGTAGAACATAAAGGAATGAGTTAAATTAGAGTGGACTTGGGAAAAATACGATAAATATCAAATGTTGTGGATCCTAACTAAAATCACTAATTTTTCACAGTGGGACTAATTCACCTAGGGTGGAGAATTAGTCCTCCTCTTGGTGAAAACTCTCAGAAGCAAGTTTTTGTCTGTCGGGATCCGAAATCTGAAAAAATTCAGATTTTCAATCCTAAGGTGGGACTCATTTTCCATAGGTGGTGAATCAGTCCTCTCCAAAATTTCTGAAAAATCAGGAGATGACTCTGCAACACCAGATCTAGAAATCACTGTTTGTCAAGTTGTCGAAGTCAATTATGCGGGAAACAGACAAAAAACCTTCTCCAAGCTTAAAATAGACCTGAGTTGACTTGTAAACCAATCTTCAAAACCAAAAATCTTGTCAAATCTGCATACAAAAGGCTGCAAAAAAAATGCAATAGGAGAAAAATGGTTTAAGGTTAGTGAATAGGGGTTTTCCTTGGTCAAACCCCACTTTTGGTAATCAAACCCTTAATAAAATAATGAAATGCAAAGGAATGATAAACTAACAACATACAATTGCTATCAACTTTCCACATCCTTGATGATGCAAGTCTTAAGTAATGTCAATGGCTGCTTCAAAGTGCTTGAGAATAGGTTTTAAAATGCTTGAATACTTGAGTGAATAGGTGGATAAGTTAACTTGATGAATGGGGGTTTAGAATGAGATGAAAATCACTTATTTATACACACTTGTGCCTTAGTTACCTATTCATACCTCATCACAGCCCGACATCAAGTGTTTTTGAATAAAATCTTGAAAGGAAATTTAAAATATTTTGAATTTGGGGCCAAGGGGGACTCATTTGCCACCGATGGCGAATGGGTCCCACCTAGGACCTGAAAATGTGTGTCAGGAAATATGTTGTATTTAATGTTGTTTGTCGGGATAATACTCAAAAATACACTTAATTAACATATGAGAGCATAAAGGGGTAAAATAAAGCATGAAAAAGGGATGAATAGTGAAGATGTGCCTAGAAAAACATGAAAGCTTGTTACAAGACTTTACAACACCTCAAAATAGGACTTGTTGATGAGTAAAAAGGTGATTTTTAGGTGGATTGTAATTAATAGAGTCTAGAAGAATGTAGAAATGTCTTACAACACTTCACAACACCTTCACAAGACATCATTCTTTGAATTTTAGTACCTAAATAAGCATGTTCAAGCCATGTCATAACATAAAATCAAAGCAAAATGGGTATGTGCAAGATCATGATGGGCCAAAAAGTGGCAATATGATGGGTATGTGGCTAATGAAATTTCTTTAACCTAAAATTGATGAAATGAAAAGGGTTTTTAAAGGAGATTCTCAGCATTCCACCAATATAAATTATGCTTTACTTTGAATTTAATAAGTAATTATTATTCATTTTCTATTTGAATTATGACTAAAGTCCTGATTGATATGTTGATTGAAAAACATCTATAGCTTTCAAATGGTATCACATTTTTGAATCCAAAACATGCATCACATTCTATGCTTCGCATACTATAGGATTAAAAAAAAAATTGAATTTCATGAAGTTTTGACCAAGTTAAGGTGGTTAGACATGAGTTTTTAAAAATTGAAAAGTTGTAATAAAAAATCATAATTAGTTATTTACTTAGAAAAAAATTACAAGAAAATATGCATCACATTGGGACATGAGCCCTCTACTTATATCTAAAATATTATAAATTTTTTTATCATTTTATTATGGTTAGGGTGGTCAGACAGACACCTACGCTTATTTTTCTCTGAAATTTAAGTACTATTGAATTGAAATTTCAAATTTTCACCAAATAGATTTTTTTTTTAAAAACCTAGTAGTTTAGAAACTACATTCAATTTGCTACATATTTTTGAAATAATATAGACAACTTATTCAAATTTTTACGTCAAGTTGCCTAACTCTGATTTTTCTGAATTTTTTGCCACTTAAGGGTATGTTTTTTCCATGATGATCCTGCACATACCCAAATAGTTCCAACACCATGAAACAAGACCTAAAAGGCCATGAAAATGACAAGGGTCTATTTTTCTATGGCACATTTAACCTCCAGTTTAGTGAGAGGATGAACTTGCTTCAAACTCACACTAAAGTTGCCATGAACATCGAGAGGAGGGTAGAAATGTACTTACAGTAGCAAGATGGAATACAACAATCAAGAGGGATGATCAATCCCCTAGGATGAAGATCCCATGGAAAACTAAGCATAATGACAAAGGAACACACAAGTGTTGAGAAGAATCAAATGAAGCTTCAATCATCATCCAACTAGTTGTGGATTAGATCTAGGTTGATTGAGTATGTATACTCACTCTAGGGTGAAATAACACATGACGGTCCACTGGGTGAGAAGGCCCAAATGTACTCACTCTAGGGCCACAGAACCAGTTGTTCATGGGGTGAGAAAGCATAAAAAGGTAAGATACATATGCTAGTTGGTATGCACTCACAAACACAAAAGTGGCTATGGGGAAAAGTCATGCCACTAGGTGGGATTCCCACTAAACCATATTAAATTTATACCTGTTGATAGCTTTAACAAGGCGCCATAAAGAAAAATACTCATGACCAAAAAGATAAGGGTACCACAGTCATGCAAGTTGCGTTATGCAAGGTCGTAAAAATACAAAATGTAAAAATGTAAAAAGTGTAAAAGAAGTTCAAAGGAGTCTTGTTCAATTCATGCAAGATCAATCACTCAGGGAACATTGTGTCTAATGTCTCCAAGAGAGGACCAATCAAAGAATAGTATATTCACAACTTAGGGGATGCAATGCATAGCATCAAGCTAGTAAGAGGAATGTAATATGGTGAGATAGATCACACTTATGAAGGAAATCACACCCAATGTCATGCACAAAGTAACGAACACATTACGTAAATGACAAGGCTGCACTAGGAACCAAGAATGCACATGAATTAATGGTAATGTATTCCCCCCACTTAAAAGGAATTGCTACACATTGTTCTATGAGTAACTACTTTAAAGTAGAGATGGAAAGAAAATGCAAAAAGAAAACAAGACATGAGAGCCAACCTAGAAATCCCTATGCCAAGTCATATGTTTCAAAGTTAGGCTGCGTCATGTCAAGGAAAAATGAAAAACAAAGAAAAGGGAGTTGCCCCCTAGAAAATAAAGCACACCAAACACATAAGGGATCTATAGATTTGGGGTCAATATGTTCATTGCTGCAATGTGTTTATGAAAGAGCTTAGAACTATCATCATTCCCTAAAGCACATAGAACTGGAAGAATGACAAAAAGAGAGAGAAAACAAAGGAAAATGAAAGTCCATTTTGGGTCAACATGGAAGATACATTGTGGTCTCGATGCATTGCATAAGATGTCCCTAAAAGGAAAACACAAGCGAAACAAAAATGAAAAGGCGAAAGAAAATGAAAAAGGTTTTGGGTCAACATGAAGGAGAAATTTTGGTCTCAATGCCTTGCATCATCCCCAAAAGGAGAAAAAAAAAAAAAAGAGAAAAAGAAAAAGACCTTTTCGGCCAACATGGAAGAGACATAGGGCGTCTCTATAATTTTCATCATCCCCAAAGGGAGAACACAAAATAAAAAAGATAAAAAGACAAGGACCTTTTGGGTCAACATGGAAGAGACATAGGGAATCTCTATGCTTTCTGTTATCCCCAAAAGGATAACACAAAACAAAAAAGCAAAAAAGAGAATGTACGGCATATAGAAGAAGAGGGGTACAAATAGAAGAAGTGTACAAAGTGAGATAAAACATAAAACACGTGATACTGGGGAACATGATGCGCACATGAAAATGAAAAATAAAAAGAGAAAAGAAAAAAGGCTAGTTAGGCGAATGCAAGTCAATCATCTAATAGGTCATCTACCTCCTAATCATGTTTAGTGTAATGCGAGGGTGGTTAACTGTCCAAAGGAAGAATTGTAAGTGTCAAACCACGAGTCGTAATAGGTTCTTCACTTGGTGGAGAGGTTGTATCGTTTAAGCTCATTATGGATGGAAATAAAGAGTTTAAATCGTTATAAACTTCTTCATCTATTTTTTCTATCGTCGCATCATTATCATCATCATCATCAAGATTAATGACAACAGGAGGACGAAGGGTGATTTCTAAGGATGGATGGATCAAAAGCAAAGGTTTTTGGATTGTTTCAATTTGTTGGGATTGTTGCACTAAACTATCTTCTGGCAGGTCAGGAGAAGGAGGGTGGTCATCTATTACTTTAGTCAAAGGTAAAGGTTGATTTTCTTTATCTTCTTCTATGCGAGATTGATGAGCAAGGAGACGACGATGACGCCTTCATTCCCTAGCACTGCAGTTTTTTTTTAATTATGTTTTGGAGTTGTTAAGGAGTAAGAGCAGATTGAGTCAGCATAGGTTTTTTCTGCTTTTGAAGAGGGAAGAATAGAAGAAACCAAAGAGGATGGATCAAGCACTTTCTCTTTGGATTTATACACTTGTTTAATGTGAGGAGGCATGACACGAGTGGTTTCATTTTCCCTTGGTCATTTAAATGATGGTGGGGAAGTATCTAGGGGTGGTTGTTTAAGATTGTATGGTTTGCTCAATGTCAAACCTAGGTTGAAGCATGGTTTCATCTATGATAGGAGGTGTAGAAGTGGATGGGGACGAGTTCCGAAGAGACAATTTTGTAATCTTTTTGGCTTTAAACTTTTGATAAGTTATGAAAAAGAAGTCCTTTTGAGGTGTGATGGGTTCCATAGGTGTAGGCCAAAAGGATTCTAATGGAAAATTACCTTTGGAAGATAAAGGATTAAATCCACTATGGTGTATGGTGACTATCTCATTCTCATGTGGAAACTTCAAATACTTGTGAACAACTGATGAGACCACTTTCATTAAGCAAAGTCAAGGGTGGCCTAGCTACAAATGAAATTGGTCAGATTGTGGAATAATTGAAAATGTTACCTCCAAAGTTTTAGGTCCTATCTATAAGGGTAGAATGATCGATCCAATCATAGGGCATGCAAAACCATTATGTGTCTTAATCCAGGCAGTTGGTTTATTATATTCATCTTGATATAGCTCATATAATATTGGAAACTCCCCTATGATCATATTCTCATTGCAAGTGAGATCTATTAATATCCCATTAGGGGGTTTATTATAGATTCTTCTAGCTATGTAAAGAGGACCATTAGGAATTTTTTGTAGTATTTATTTAGCAAAAAAAGTGATATCAAGAGACTTATTGGTTTGGTCCTTATGAGGGATAACGTCTATCATAGCTACTAGCACATCCATAAGACTTTTTGTAGGTATAGGGGGAGGTGTATCATGTTGCTCATTATTTGTATCAATAGTCATTACATCAGTGGTTGAAGGCTCACTAGCCTTGAAAAATGAGGTAATATGTTTAAGCATGAGATTAGTGAAAATTAGAAAATTCTGGTTAGGGGTGCAATAGACTTATTGTCTTGATCATTAACACCCATAATGGACAGATGGCCTGAATGAATGAGGTCTAGAACTAAATGTTTGAGATGCTTGCAATGTTTAGTGTCATGTACATTCTGGCGATGAAAATGACAATGAGCATTAGGTTTGAAGGTGAGTGGTAAAGGTTGGTTTGGATCAAGTGGTCAAATGGGTGGAAAAGTGAGCAGGCATTGTTTAATTAATTGGTTCTGTAACGTCTAGAAAGTGCAGAGAAACAGATAAGAGAAAACATACAATGCAATCTAAAACTCGAATGCAATCTAAGCTAAGAAAAATAGAACAAAGGAAAGTTAAAACGTAAATAAATTGAACAATATCACCCAATATGTATGTAATTCCATGTATCATCTCGATTTCCCTTCTCCATTTTGTCATTGTAGTATAATTGCCCTCATATTTTTTAAGTTCGTGCAAGTATAGCCTATGATAGTGATTTAGCAAAACATTGAAGATTCAAGATAGTTGCTCCAAAAAGTCATAAGATTTTGAGAGAGATTGGAATGAAGAAGGACAGATGAATTTATAGAAAATTGATTATTCGAACGATAGGCCAGGATCGAAAGATCAACAGACGGTTGAGATCAATAGATTAGACATGCATTCTAATAATAGTTAGTAGTGACATGAGTGATATAAATTAGAAATAGAATTAAAGATTAAATAAATGATTTAATCTTTGAGTTTGGTATTCAAAAGTAGAAGAATTATCTTTGCATGACAAAGAAAAAGATGGATTAAAGCAACTCTTGTTCGAATGCACGCACAAGGTTTAATTAATTAAATAAGAATATTTAATTAATCTGCATGTACACGCAATTGAGTTAGCACTGGACGATTCAATGATTTGACGAAGAGATTACTCGAGAAAACCACTCAGACATTAAATCAAGAGTTAACTGAGCGATTAAAATAGATCTTTGAGTCGAGTAAAAGTGAATACTTAGATAATTTGCACAATTATCTAAATATAGAGGAATGCGTTAAAATAGGATTTATGAATTAAATAATTCATTTAATTCAAGATTTGATATTTGAAGAATAATTAAATAAATAAGATTTATTTAATTAAGTGATGAAGAGATTTAAATGAATAATTAAATAAATAAAAGAATTTATTTAATTATAGTTGAAATATGATAAAGGTAAAATTAAATAAGAATTTATTTAATTTGACAAGAAGGATAAGTTTAATTAGTAACATAATTAAATAAAAAGCATTTATTTAATTAATTAGATAGAATAAAGAAAATGTGAATCAATTAAATAATTAAGATTATTTAATTAATAGAAGAATTAAAGTTAAAGTGAATTAATTAAATAATTGGCATTATTTAATCATGACCATGGAAGAAATACGAATCATTAAGAATATTGAAGTCAGAAGCTTAAACCAGATTTCGGTGCCTACATTTTGCCCCTCTTTGATACAATGTCATTTCGGCGTTGTGTCAAAGAAAATCGATAAAAATATGCCCCAGTCATGCCCCAGTGTAAATAGATGAAGGTATTCCCCCTTGGGAAAATTGACAAATTTGTGAAAAATTTTAGAAAAATTTGAATATAATCCTGATTAGTCCATTAGATAGCCAAAAATGCAGTGGAGTTGACAGAATTGAAGTTGGAAATGGTATGGACGGGTATGGGTTGATTGAAATTGGAAGCTGACACGGCCAGTAGAAAAGAATGCCACCAAAACCCTACGTATAAATAAAAAATGGGGTAAAAACCTATTAATTTTAACCCACATAGCTTTGAGATTTGAGATTTTGCTCTGCACCCACAACGAAGATGTCTCCTATTCCAAACACCCACCATCGAGCATACAGGATCTAGACATTCAGGCAGCCAACTGATGCAAACCCCCTGGTACGTACTTAATCTTGAGTTTTGAATTTTTTAATTTTTGCAAGTTTTTATGCATTTATTTGATATTTTTGTTATGCATCACTTTGTTGAAAAGCTGCATGTGAGTGCATAATCGATGCATTTGCATGCAGATCAATGCATTTGTAAAAATGACATAGATGCTTAGCGTAGAGTTTTTGCGGTTCAACACATTTGATAAATAACAACGCATTTGCATTTAGATTAGCCGCATGTGTTTATTTTTCAATGCATTTGCATTTATTTCGACGTAGTTGTTATTTAGTTTACACAGTTGCAAATGATATTTGATTTACTCAAATGCACTTGTAATTTTGCACACATTTGTATATTAAAGTGACACAATTGAAAAAAATGACGCATGTGTGAAATTAAATTACGCATTTGGTTTTCTGCAACGCATTTCTAAAAGAAAGACACATGTGCAAAAGAATGATGCATTTGAATAGCATTTGATTTTGTCATTTTGCACTAGGATAGATTTTGGATGCTGACATGAGACATGTATAATGCCATTTCAGGTTGTGTTAGACACTGTATATATGTGAGAGTCAAGACCTATGACTTGTTCCTTTCGAGATAGCTTGCAGAGTGTAGAGCGATGATTCTTATGGCACCTAGGTCTCCTACATGTGACAGACATGCCCTAGATTTGGGAAAATCGAGGTTTATTGACAGTGTTGTATGAGCGGTGTCACTTGGAGACTTTGTTGTTTCACCTACCTACTGGAGAGGTGACAGTGACCTTAGAGGACGTCTATAGGATCCTGAGACTTCCCATCAGAGACACGAGAGTGAGATATGATACCCAAAGGGGTATTGTTGAGATGTGCAAATACTACCCTCACACCAATGTCAGACAGTTAAGGTTTGATCACTATGAGATTAGATGGCGTGTACTAGCACAGAGCTATAGGCGGCTAGACTATCTAGTGTGTACATTGATAGGTGGTATAGTGCTTCCTAACCGTTGAGGTCATGGTTTTCTTGTGGGTTAGGGGGACATGCTAGTAGGTATGTTAGAGCGATGGGAGGTATATGCTTGGGGTCCCTGTCTCCTTGGCATGTTATATTTTCAATTGCATGACATAGCCTATCGAGAGGCTTAGTCCATGAGTTGTGGTACCATGCTCCTGATGGTATGGGTGTGGGAACACTTGCTATCTTTCGTCCATCGGTTACAATTGATGTGCAGCACAGAGCTCCTTATGCCTTCCGTTATGCATGGGGGAACACTCAACACCACATGGGAGATATCGGGTATTTCAAGCATGCCATTGATACTATGGTTCAATTTACATGGAGACCGTACCTGGGATGTGCAGAGTGGTCAGATGAGGATGAACATTTTCCTTTTTATTGCGAGACACAGTACTTGATTGGGTGAACTGTTTCACATGTCCACATTATAGAGCACCATTTGCTAGATCGTGTATTGTGGTAGTTTGGAGAGGTATAGGATGTGTTGAGAGGGCGAGCCGAGTTCATGAGGTCTTCGCGAGAGATCCCCCTGTGGGGTCCAGAGATTCCAGTAGCCATTGCGGAGGCAGATATTCATGGATTGTAGGTAGTTTCGTAGGGATGGAGAGATGGTGCGGCAGACCCAAGTACCAAAGAGGCTTACGATCAGTGGTGGGTTGTGCATAGGTTGATTCCCCTTACAGATCTAGATTAGGCTGCACCAATAGAGCGGCAAGGGATAGGACCACACGGAAAGCATGGCAGAGGTAGAGGTTGGAGAGTTGGAGGGGGCCATGGTGATGATGGAGATGGTGGTGGAGGTGGTTGGCGAGGTGGTAGGAGAAGGAGGCTTGGACGAAGGGGACGAGGGCCACCATTATCACTGATTCATGAGGAGGGACGGGGAGAGGAGGATGTGCCCATGTTGAATATTGGCAGAGGTGGGGAGGAGGTGCATGTTGAGATTGGCAGAGAGGAGGAGTATCCCGCAGAGGAGGCCGTTCCAGAGGTTCATGCAGAGGAGGAGGAAGACAGAGAGGAGGCAGAGATTGATGCCCTTTGCTTACTTGGTGCCTATTAGGATGATGATTAGGAGGATGATGATCATGAGCGGGAGATCTGAGATAAGATTTTGGAGGATTTGGAGGATGAGGATGATGGTGTATCGAGGGTGAGACAGGTTGACACATAGGCATTTGATTTCAACACTGCTACACTTTGGGCCTAGATTGCATCCTTGGAGGACCAGATGAGGGTCATGATGTCTGAGAGGGATTTGGTATGGATGGAGAGGGATAGGGCCATCATGGATAGAGATCAGGCCATAGCTTGAAGACATGAGACTGAGTAGAGATTCATAGAGATTAGAGCCTTATGTACTGGGCTGACAACTGCATTTTCTAGAGAGTTAGTCAGAGCCAGGGAGAGGGCCACCTATTATAGGGATTTGTATGAGACAACAATTCCTCCAGAGAGACAGGCTTTGAGTTTTTTAGAGGCATGCAGTGAGAGGTATTAGACTAGTACCCACTCCAGGATAGTTAGCACAAAGGGTGTTGAGCAGCCAAATGGAGCTGGTCCATATGATAGGCCCCACTCAGGTCACAAGTCATCGGGTTCCCGACATTAGTCATCCACACAATCTAGCCATGATAGCAGTGGCAGTTCAGGATAGGGACACTTCTTGATATGTATCGAGACATTGTATTATGATTATATAGCCTACAGGCTTCCATATTTATTGATACATTATGAAATTGTGATGTGACACTTTTGAGCGATATATATATATGATTTTGGCAGCGATTCTCATGATATGCAGTTCTATTTATTGATTATGCAGTCATTTATTTTTACATGTGATGTTTATATGATATGCCTTGTGATGGATGATCGTATCTATTTTATAATGTGTTTATGTAGTGTATGAGGGTATGTGTAGGATCATCATGGAAAAAATAGGCCCTTAAGTGGCAATGAAAATTTAGAAAAATCAGAGTTAGGCAACTTGACATAAAAATTTGAATAAGTTATCTATATTATTTTAAAAATATGTAAGAATAGAATCTGTGGTAAATTGAATGTAGTTTCTAAACTACTAAGTTTATTTTATTTTTTTAAAATTCTATTTGGTGAAATTTTGAAATTTCAATGCAGCATTACTTAAATTTCAGGGAAAAAATAAGAAGTAGGTGTTTGTCTGACCACCCTAACCACAATAAAATGATAATATTTTTTTATAATATTTTAGATATAAGTAGATGACTCATGTCTGGATGTGACGCATATTTTTTTGTAATTTTTTTCCAAGTAAATAATTAATTTTGAATTTTTTATTACAAATTTTAAAAATATAAAAACTCATATGTCTGACCACCTTAACTTGGTCAAAACTTCATAAAATTCAATGTTTTTTTTTTTAATCCTATATTATACGAAGCATAGAATGTGACACATATTTTGGATTCAAAAAATATGATACCGCTTGAAAGTTATAGATATTTTTCAATCAGCCTATCAATCATGACTTTAGTCATAATTCTAATAGAAAATGAATAATAATTATTTATTAAATTCAAAGTAAAGAATAATTTATATTGTGGAAAGCTGAGAGTCTCCTCTACAAACCCTTTTCGTTTCATCAATTTTGGCTAAAAATAAAGTAGTCAGCCACATGGACGAAGTCTAGAAAAACAATGTGAGTTGTCAAACACATTTTTTGCGTTGACTTCTTAGGATTGGCATGTCCAAGCCAAATACCAAAGCAAGCTTGAGGCTAATCCCTAGGCAATAAATTATTTTTCAGAAATATTGGATATCTGTTTCAAATCGGATATCCGATTTGGTTTATATATGATTTTAAAAAATGTTTTATACTTTATAATATATGGTTTAGAAAATGCAATAAATATTTTATAGTTCATTTTAATATATCTAGTTTAGAATATACAATATAGTTTATAATTTAATATATAATATATTATATTATTATGCATAATATTTAAATATTATTTCTATATTTTAGTTAATGTATATATATATTACTAATATATAGAATATTATATAACTAATTAATATTACTAACATATAAAATATTTAAATATTATCTCTTTCCCTCTCTCTCTCATCTCTCCCTCATACCCCCTCTCCCTCTCTCAAGGACCTCTCTCTCTCACTCACTCCTATGTATCTCCACTCTACCTTTAGCCCTCTACCCTTAAACCTTAAGTCCTTAAACCCTTAAACCCTCTACCCTCTATCTCTCTCCCACTCCCTCCCTCTCTCTCTCCCTCATACCCCCTCTCCCTCTCTCAGGTCTCTCTCTCACTCACTCCCTCTATCTCCCTCTCCTCTGCCCTTAACCCTTGAACTATCTACCCTCTACACTTAACTCTTTACCCTATAGCTCTCTCCCACTCCCTCCCTCCCTCCCTCCCTCTCTCTCTCTCAATTCTTACCCTCCTGCCCCCTCTCCCTCTCTCAGGTCTCTCTCTCTCACACTCTTATCTCTCTACCCTCTACCCTTTTAACTGTCTACCCTCTATCTCTCTCCCACTCCCTCCTCTCATTGAAGCCCTCTCTCTCCCCCCTCTACCCATAACCCATAACCCTAAACCCTAAAACTTTAAGCCCCAAACCCTAAACCTCAATTCTACCCTTCTAATTCTCTCTCTCTCTCTCAAGACTCACCTCACCTCCTCCTCTCTCGTGTCTCTATCTCACTCACTCTCTATCTCTCTCCCCTATCACCTCTTAACCCCCAACCTTAAACCCTTAACCCTTAAACCCTCTATCTCTCTCCCACTCCCTCCCTCCCTCCCCTCTCTCTCTCTCAAGTCTCACCCTCCTACTCACCTCCTTCTCTCGCCCTCTCTCTCTCACTTACTCATATCTAGCTGCCCCTACCTTTAACCCTCTACCTTCTAATTTACACTATCTCCTCTCCCACTCCCTCGGACTCTCTCTCTCTTTTCTCTCTCACTTAATCCCATCTCTCCCACCCATAACCCTAAAC
>VDFB02193867.1:199629425-199648790 GCA_007258455.2 Sequoia sempervirens
CTCTCTCTCTCAAAACCCTCCCTCCTACTGCCTCTCCCTCTCTCAAGTCTCTCTCTCTCTCTCTCTCAATCACTCTCTATATATCTCTTCCCTCTACCCTTAAACCTAAACCCTAAACCCTTAACCATTAAACTCTAAACCCTTAAACCCTCTATCCTCTATGCTTAACCCTCTAGCATCTATCTCTCTCCCACTCTCACCCTCCCTCCCTCTCTCTCTCTCATCTCACCCTCCTACCCCCTCTCCCTCTCCTAGGTCTCTCTCTCACTCACTCCTATCTCCCTCCCCTCTACCCTTATCCCTCTACCCTCTATCTCTCTCCCACTCCTTCCCTCTCTCTCTTACTCCCTCTATCTCTCTCCCTTCTACCCTAAATGCTTAACCCTTAAACTCTAAACCCTTAAACCCTCTACCCTCTAAACCCAGCCTCTACCCTTATCTCTCTCCAACTCCCTCCCTATTTCCTCTCTCTCTCAAGTCACATCTCCTACCCCTCTAACTCTCCGTCTCTCTCTCACTCTTATCCTCCTCCTCCTTTATCCTCTCCTCTACCTTAAACCCATAGCATAACCCTTAACCCTTAAACCCTAAGCCCTTGAACCATCTACCCTCTACCCTTAACCCCATCTCTCTCTATCTCTCTCTCACTCCCTCCCTCTCTCCCTCTCTCAACTCTCTCCATCCTACCCCCTCTCCCTCTCTTAGGTCTCTCTCTCACTCAATCCCTCTATCTCTTTCCCCTTAACCCTTAAACCCTCTACCCTCTACCCTCTCCCCTTAACCCTCCCTTCCTTTATCTCTCTCTCTCTCAAGTATCTCCCTCCTAGCACCACTCTCTCTCTCAGATCTCTCTCGCTCACTCAATCACTCTATCTCAAGTGTCTCCCTCCTACCACTTCTCCCTCTCTTAGGTCTTTCTATCACTCACTCACTCCCTTTATCCCTCTCCCCTCTACCCTTAAACCCTTAACCCTTAAACCCTAAACCCTTGAACCATCTACACTCTACCCTTAACCCCACCTCCCTCTATCTCTCTCCCACTCCCTCCCTCTCTCCCTCTCTCAACTCTCTCCATCCTACCCCCTCTCCCTCTCTTAGGTCTCTCTGTCACTCACTCCCTCTATCTACCATTAACCCTTAGGTCTATGTGTACACAAATTGGATATCCGATTTATAGAACTAAAATTATACCGTTACAAATATCATAATTTTTTTTCAAATGAATCGAATATCAGATTTTTGGGCCATAGAAAAGCCCCATGTGGGTCATTTTGTGCATTCCAACAGACTCTGCATTCTGTTTGCAGGTGACACACATGCGGTTTCAGACAGAAGAGACAAAGATCAACTTTTTGGAGCATCTTCTATTGAAATTTGTCATAAGCAATGATTTTTAGCATCTTTTATGAGGAATAATGGGGAGCAGTAGTCGTTGGAAGCAAAAACGTAAGAGAAAGCTTATAAAAGAAGAAATTGAAGCATATAGACAAAGAGATAGAGAAAGTCATAGGAAGAGAAGACAAGGTATGTTAAATATTGGTGAACCTAATCCCTATGGTCTTTCAAGTGAAGAGGAAATTGAAGATGTTCAAGGTGAAAATATTCAAGGTGAAAATGTTGGAATTGAATATGTTGAACATGATATTCAAATTAGGAATGAAATTATTGAAATTGATAATGAAAATGTTCAAGGTGAAAATGTTGGATTTGAAGATGTTGAACATGATATTGAAATTGGGAATGAAAATATTGAAATTGATAATGAAAATGTTCAAGGTGAAAATGTTGGATTTAAAGATGTTGAACATGATATTGAAATTGGGAATGAAATTATTCAAATTGATATTGAAAATTTTCAAGGTGAAAATGTTGGAAATGAAGATTTTGAACATAATATTGAAGCAAGTGTAAATTATGCTTCACCAAATTACATGAGAAATGAAGAACCTTGTATGGAAGAAATAAATATTCCAATTTCAAGACCTTCAAGAACCCCTAAATGGTTACTTGAATTTGATGAGAACATTATAAAAAATTTTGAAGGCAAGAGGTCAACATGAACTGTTCGGTTGTGGGCTAGAATAATTTTCAACCAATATTTTAGTGATAAGACATTAACCGAGCAATGCCAACTTTTTGTACAATTGCTAAAGATGCAAAAGATGAGATCTTTGCTAGCCAAATTGAACATTCGTGTGAACAAGGAGACCGAAAAAAATTCTATTATTGTCAAAAATATTTTTAATGCTCTCAAGTCTATTGGAAAAAGTAACAAGGAAAAGGATAAGAGAGTTGCTTGGAGAGTCATTACAACTTCCCTAGTAAGCCATAAATTGAAAAAGGCTCGCTTTATGAGACAAACTTGTATTGATTTTGACATAAATCGTAAAACTTTGGATAGAGCACCTGCAAGAAGAGAAAGAATAGATCATCCTCTTCAAAATGATACATGGGATTTTATCGGGAGGCTTCCACGTGTTGATAAGAAGCTAACCGATAATGTAAAGCAGGTAATTCAACAATTTTGGCATGATAACTCTAGAGTATCACCCAATGCAAAGGATGTTTTAAACTTAAGAATTGGGAATCGAGACCGTACACCACATCCTAAACATTTCTTGGAATCAAGCCAAACAATGTTGTTTAAAAAATTTATTGAAACACATAAAAATATGGAAATCTCGCAAAGGACTTTTGAGGGTTTGAAGTCATTTTATTGTGTGCCTCTTAAGATTTGTAATACTTCTTGTTGCAAATACCATGTGGAGTTTTCAATGTACCATGAGCTATTATGCTATATCCGTTCTACTTTGCATACTAATGAAATGTTGCAAGAGTGTGGTGCAATGCATCTTCCAAAATCATCAAGTGACTTGCTAGATCTATTTTTATCTTCTAGAGATGATGGTTGCTTTTTCTATAGAAATGATTGTTTAAATGAAAAGTGCTCACAATGTGGTCACTTGTTAAAGTTTGTTCAATGTTTTCATGAGAGTTCCAAACATGAATTTGGAAAGAAGCTTGTTGAGAAAAAGAGATATGAGATAGTCAAATATACTTTGCAAAGTGGAGGTGAGGGTTCTAGATGTGAGTTGGTTAAAAAAGAATGCAGTGTTGCTGATTTTATTTCAGATTTTAAGGACAATCTTTTCTACAAGTATGCAAGGCATAGTCATAGGTCTCATTTGTTGGATCAAAAATTTAGGATGTGTAAGGACTCTTTTCAGATTGGAACTATTATATCAGTGGTTGATTTTGCAAAAAAATACACATTGCAACCACAAAACGAGGTACAATCTCAGTATTACAATTCCATTCAGATTGCTATTTTTGTCCACATAACGTTTAGACATGCACCTGATAGTATAGAGGAGGATCGAAAGATAATCAGAGAGTATCATTTTTAAATGAGTGATGATAGATCTCACTCGTTTGAGTATGTCCAACATTGTTTCAAGATTTTTTTTGAGTTCTTGTAGGAGCATGATATAGCATTGGGCCGACATCTAATTTGGTCATATAATTGCACAAGTCAATTCAAGAATGCTCATATGTTTTATTGGTTGAGTAGAATGCATGTAGAGAGGGGTCTACCTCATATTTGGAGATTTTTTGAAGCTGGACATGGGAAAGGGGAGCATCATGGAGTAGGTGCATGCGTAAAGAGAGCTCTAGTTAAGGAGCAATTGAATATTTTAGGAGAAAAATTCAGAAATGCATGTTCTATAGTTGATTGGTGTAGTTCAACATTGTCATAGGGAGGGATATATGATTCAAAAGTGCACAGATTCTTTTGGTTCATTGAGGAGGGTACAGTGGGAGGAAAATTAGATTGTCATACAATCAAATATTCTTCAAAGATGCATTCATTTCGAAGCTTAGATGTAGGCACATGGACCATTTGGACATGAGAGTTGGCTTGTTTTTGTCAGAGTTGTACTCAGTACGAGTGGGATCAAAGCGAGTCAAGTGAGTGGGTGGATACATGGGTACCATAGTATCTAACTCCTTTATCTCAAATAATATCCATGACAAATGACACAATGGAAAGTTTAGTTGATTACGACCTGCTTTCAGATCTACTATAGCTAGGACATATTTTTGCAGTTGTTGCACCGCAGGGGAATGAAGAGAGATCAGACTATTGGTTGGCTTGATGTGTGTGGGTAAAGAATAAGCTAACACAACCGATGGAAGATGATGATGGTTTCATGTATCCTACAGGTTCAGTTATGGTTGTAGGAACTTTGTTGTGAACATACATGATTAGAAAGAATGACATACCTGCATTTGAAGACTATGAGAAACACAAAACCATTCTCATGTATTCTCACCTTGTTATAGCAACAAATGTTAAGTTGTTGAAGCATCATGCCAGACCAAAGACAAAACAACTATGGACACTTAGTATTGTTGATCATGAAGCAATATTGGATACTCTTAAGCAAAGAGATGACCATTCAGGCACACTTGAATAGTATTTTCAAGAATGGAAGGTAGAATGCTTATGTTCATTATGATTAAGTTCATTAGTATTCTTTATTTAATATTGATATTTTATATACTATTGCAATGCAAGTTTCTTTAATAGTGATATTTTCTATGCACTTTTGCGATATTTTTGGCAAGATTGATCATGGACTTGTTGCAACAATAGCCAGCTCTGATCCTTTCGAAGAGGTATGCGTCTTTTATAGTTTTCATCACCAACTCATCATCATTCAAGTTTTTTAGACTAATATAGATATGTTAGTCTAAGAATATTTTCTATTGTGACAATATAGATTTCTCATTTTCCCACTTTTGTGATATTCCTGGCATGATTGATCATGGACCTACTGCAACAATAGCTAGCTCTGATCCTTTCGAAGAGGTATGCATATTTTATAGTTTGCATCACTAACTCATCATCATTTAGGTTGTTTAGATTAATATAGATATGTTAGTCTAAGCATCTTTTCTATTGTGACAATATAGATTTCTCATTTTCCCACTTTTGTGATATTCCTGGCATGATTGATCATGGACCTGCCACAACAATAGCCAACTCTGATCCTTTCGAAGAGGTATGCATCTTTTATAGTTTGTATCAACAACTCATCATCATTCAGGTTGTTTAGATTAATATAGAAATGTTAGTCTAAGCATCTTTTCTATTGTGACAATATAGATTTCTCATTTTCCCACTTTTGCGATATTCCTAGTACGATTGATCATGGACCTGCTGCAACAATAGCCAGCTCTGATCCTTTTGAAGAGGTATGCAATAGATTACAACAATACAGATTGGTTATTCTAAGCGTCTTTTATAGTTTTCATTACCATCTCATCATATTTTGTGTCATTTAGAATAATATAGATTAGTTATTCTAAGCTACCTTGATGGTTTGTACAGGTACTTGTCAGTCAAAAATGTGAACATACTACTATTGTTGAAGACTGTGCCCTGAATGCCTCTAATAGGAAAATTTTGTAAAATTTGAATTCTCAAATTGGAAACAATGTAAAATGGTCATAATTGTGTATGGGCATAATCTATACCCAGTGATGTTTTTTGAAATATGGGTCAAATGTTTGGCATTGTATAAAGGGTATGTTTAAAATGTAAAGGGGTATGTATTTTGGAAACTCATAGGTTTTGTAAAGGGGTCTATTTTTGTACTTAATCGAGCTACAACCGAAGGTTTTCTTCCTGGTTCTTTCCTGTTGGTATGCTCATTTGAACCAGGTTTTGTAATACTATCTAGTCCTCTCCCCTACTATCTCTTACTCTATCTCTTACTCAAAGAGTAAGGAGAGAGCTTAACCCATCTATGTTTTTTGAAGAGACATACATATACTAGCAATCACACGTGAAGATGTAATGGGCACATTGATAGGTGCAATATGAAATTATGTATGCTACAATTGAAGTAATTGCAAGAAGTCTTGTTATGGTGAAAGTTTTATTAGAGAATACATAATCATGTTTTCTTAAAGAAGAAGTATTAATAGGTATTAATTTTGAAGTAAATTTAATCTATATGCAAAGCATTTGTAAATCAATATGTGTGTAATTGTAACAGTAAAATTTGTGCATACCATGTCATTTCCCACACAATTTTGTGTCTATTTTGAAGAAATGTCTTGATACATGTACGTAGTGACTCAACATCTAAATTCAAGCTCATATCTCTAGCCTTTTATCAATTTGCATACTTAAATCACTATACAATTAGCCCTATCCTATTCTTATTCACACACATCTATACATTTACCTTATTTTCCCATTTATCACATTCACCAATGGGTATGCCCTCATTTATCCATTAGCCACCTGGAATTGATTGTTAGCCACTTAGATTTAACTATTAACCCATTCTAGGACACTTCTTCAATTGCAAGGGTGACCTCATGGTCACAAACCTATTCCCTTTCATTTTAAAATTCAAAATTCAAACTTTTGGCTAAGTGGCGTCATTCACCCACTTTGAGTTGACTAAACACATGTTTGGCATAATTTGATGATATACACTAGCATTAATAACATACAATATATTCATTATAATCATGAAAACATTCATTTATCTTATAGCATTGGAGCAATTAATAGTGAGACATTTTGATTCAATGCAATAAAAATGAGTAACAAATTTGAACATCTAGAGTGCTTGCCAACTATTTTTAATCTTGTTTCACTTTTTGGGGATTGATCTAGGAGAACTTGCCTCCCCATGAGAAATCAACAACCCTTATGATATTTCTAAATACCACCAAGTCCCTAGATATTCAAGAGTAGATCAAAGATAAACATTCATACCCTTATCAACCCTTAATTATCAAATACCCCTATCAACCCTTAATTATGTTAGGTTGATTGTGTTTGATTGATTGCATTTACTTAATTATCCTAGGTTAACTTCATAAATAAACTTTTTTTTTTCTTTATATTTTGTTGAGCCCAACCAATCCTACACTTGATCCAACCTTCTTTTTAGGGTTTTACATTATTAAGGTTTTCAAATCTACAGTTTTCTAAGTTTACATTCTATTTTCAAATTTGAACTTTCTTATACATACTTGTACGTCATTGATTTATTTTTCTATTAGGTTTTGCATTTTTTATGTTATGATATAGTAAATTATATTCACTTGAAATTTGATGTGTAAATCTCTTGTACTATTAGAATGAGTACTTGAATGATCATGAGGTGTTGATGGAAATATTTTTTTCATTAGTATTCTTTGGAATGCTTGGGATATTGTTGTAATGGCATTGAATAAATAAGGTCATCAATGGGAGTCACACAATTGTTTCCATTAATGAAATTGACCATCTCTCACATGTAATGCTTGGGAGTTACATTGGGAGAAGTGGATCATCTTTCCATAATGTTATGGGTTCCTACTTAGTTGATATGTTCATAGTGGAGGGCTAGTTTTGGGAATTTGTGCTCTCGATGAGTTATTGGTCAAACACATTATCTATTCATGGATTCTATCTTGAGTGATATCATAATTACACGTTGGGGTGGTTCGTGGTATTAAACTATCAAGAATGGTTTTGGTGGCAATTAGTTTGGGGAAACCACTTACATGATTTTATCTTCCCATTTCTTTGTAAATTGGAGGAATTATATGAAGGTTTCATGGGTTATGCAGGTGTACTTAAGGCCTTCAAGGGCTTGAGACAGGTTTGGTTGAAGGATTTTTTTTCTTTGAATCAATAAAGTTTCAATTGCTCAGTTCATATTTTACTATTTTTCTTGTGTTTTCTGCCCCTGCACAAGCCATTCAAGCATTTTTGTATAAAAAATTTATGTAGAAATGTTATTACATGTCTTGATGTTATTTCAAGAGTGGAAGGTGTGGAGAACTGGGTTTTGAAATAAAATGAAGAGTTAAAGGTCTAAAAATGGTGGTTTTTTTCACTTGAAAATAGAGTTTTTACCCTCGAGTTTGCAAAAATCTCTAAGATAATATGAGTTTCTTTGTTTTCTAAGCATATTGGGGGTGCCTAAGGTGGTGGAAGAGTTTGAAAGGTTGTGGAAGTGCTACATCCAATAAACCCTCAAGAATTACACTAAAAACAAGGGTTTTTTGATTTGACAGTTATAGGTCCATACAAATGGAATCCAATTGCAGAATCTTTTTTTTCTTGGCAATTTATTTGCTGCCTCAAGGTTTTAGGGGTCTGTGTGGTGTTTAAAGGTATGTTGCTTGCATTTTTGGGCTAATTGAGTAGCCTGTTGAAGGGTGAATGTATAGGAAGTCAACGCTGGTCCAAAGGAGTCTATGTTGTTTCTCATATATTTTGTGTAACTTAGATATGGGTGTTTGAATCAGTCATGTGTTCATCTGGTGTTTTGGAAGATTGTGGAGTAATTGGACAAAAACTAGTTTCTCACTATTACAAGGGTTTAAGGGGGTTAAAGAGGGAAATGTGTATTTAGTTGCTTGTCAAGTTTTAAAGGATTTTTGGAATTTCCAAAGAGGTCAGAATAATCTTGTTAGATGCCTCAAATAGGCAGGTTGCAAAGAATTTGTGATTGTGCCCTTGTGTCTGCATCAATTTTTCCCCTAATTTCACTCAGTCCAATATAGCTTGGAGTGATTTGGCATATTTGGGTGCAAGAGAGGACCATCCCTAGCGTAAATGTACCCATCCGGATGTGTTGGAACAGTTTGTTTGGTCGTACGAGTCACAGAATGAAAGTTGTACCACTTTGCAACTTTACACTACTTGCATCTATTAACTTTTCCCTCCATTGAAAAGTCATCACCACAGGAAAACGCCTTCAAGATAGCAAAAACCGAGAGAGGTTTTTGTAGATGGTCCCAACAAAATCCCATAGCCTTAGATGGAGAGTTTTTAAGCATCACGGTTTCCGAGAAATAGCCCTTCAAAGATTGTTTCCTTTTAGCACTTTAGACTCTTAAGGGAAATCGCCAGTCCAATGTAGCTCGAAGTGATTCGGCGTGTTTGGGTGCAAGAGAAGACCATCCCTAGTGTAAGCATACCCATCCAGACATGTTGGAATAGTTTTTTTGGTTGTACGAGTTGTGGAATGAAAGTTGCACCACTTTGCAACTTTACATTGCTTGAATCTGGCAACGTTTCCCTCCACTGAAAAGTCATCACCACAGGAAAACACCTTTGAGATAGCAAAAACCGAGAGAGGTTTTTGTAGATGGTCCTAACACAATCCCATAGCCTTAGACAAAGTTTCTGTAAGCATCACGGTCTTCTAGAAATAGCCCTTCAAATATTGCTGCATTTTAGTACTTTGGACTCTTAAGGGAAATCGTTGGTCCAATGTAGCTTGGATTAATTCAGCGTGTTTGGGTGCAAGAAAGGACCATCCCTAGCATAAAACTACCCATCCAAACGTGTTGTAACAGTTCGTTTGGTCGTACGAGTTGCGGAATGAAAGCTGCACCACTTTGCAACTTTACACTGCTTGCATCTGGCAACTTTTCCCTCCACTGAAAAGTCATCACCATAGGAAAACACCTTCGAGATAGCAAAAACTGAGAGAGGTTTTTGTAGATGGTCCCAACACTATCCCATAGCCTCAAACAGAGAGTCTATAATCATCACGGTCTCCAAGAAATAGACCTTCAAAGATTGATGCCTTTTAGCATTTTGGACTCTTAAGGGAAATCGCCAGTCCAATGTAGCTCGGAGTGATTCAGCGTATTTGGGTGCAAGAGAGGACCATCCCTAGTGTAAATGTACCCATTCGAACGTGTTGGAATAGTCTGTTTGGTCGTATGAGTTGTGGAGTGAAAGTTGCACCACTTTGCAACTTTACACTGCTTGCATCTGGCAACTTTTCCTTGCACTGAAAAGTCATCACCATAGGAAAATGCCTCTGAGATAGCAAAAACTGAGAGAGGTTTTTGTAGATGGTTCCAACACAATCCCATATCCTTGGACAAAGAGTCTACAAGCATCACGGTCTCTGAGAAATAGACCTTCAAAGATTGCTACCTTTTAGCACTTTGGACTCTTAAGGGAAACTAGTGGGCAACATAGTTAACTTCTTCACAAACTTGGTTTGAAGTAATTTCGTTCTTTTTTGTGCATTTAAAATGGAGTTTTAAGCCTTCCACCCTAAAAGTGACCTCTAAATAACTTTAAATACCTTAACTACCTCATTCTTATTCATTTTTTCTACAAACAAGCATTTTCATTCCAAGAGGCTGGGCTTTCATTTTTGCTTGTTGGATTGAATGTGGACTGTGACACAACTTTCTTTTTTCAAAAATTATTCAACATCATTGAACTAAGAATTTATCACACATCTATTGAGAAACAAAGGAGTGCCACAAACTAAAACACATTACACTTCAGTTCTCATTGACTTGATGTACTCTTCAACATCTCTCTTCTCTAAAAGCAACCTCTAAATCACTTCAAACACCTTAACTACCTCATTCTTATTCATTTGTTTTGCAAACAAGCATTTTCATTCCAAGAGGCTGAGCTTTCATTTTTGCTTTCAAAGAAAAATCTTCCTATGCCACTGTTACACTGCACAGGTAAACCATGTTTTGTATTATGGACCTATATTAAGCTACCACTCTCAAGTACCAATGTAACAATGATACAAAATAACTTTTTAGACTACAAGAAGACATCTGATAACTCTTGAGTGTACTAAAAGAATTCTTATGATTTTTGAAGAATGCTGATAACTCTACTCAGTTGTCTTTTTTTTTCAATATCATACAAATTGAACCCTGGCATCAATAGACTTTGTATATCAAGCTACCACAATTCAAGTTTCAACGATGAATATTTATCATGCATGTTTTAAATGACAGTCAAGTTTATAGTGGTTTTTTTGTTTATATGATGTTATGTGCTATTCTAATCGTAATTCATGCTTCTAGGCTACACATCTACATATATATTATTTTTACATGTTTTCTCGATTGTTCAGCCCCTACACTACAAGTAAATGGCTACATAGCGTGTGGAATGAGGGGGCAGCAAGCCTGAGACCCCTTTAAAGTTTGTTCAAGTGCTTTCTTTTCATTTTTTGTGAGTTTTGTGCCAAGTTCCCTCAAAGAAATGCGGTCTCATAGAATTCCATGACAAGCTAATGCAATTGATAGTTGCTCCTAGTTATTAGTTATGTAATGTGAAGTAATTGCATAACTGCTTAGGTTGACTTTGTAAAAACTATATTGTTATTGAAATTTTTTCATCTATCAACATCTAGTTGTTACTTATGCAATGTGAAGTAATGCTTTGAGTTTGAAAGATGTGCAATGCAATGTAATCAACAATATGAATATAAACTACATAATATTTAACCATTCTTTTTATGCTATTGTACATTGATATTTAACCATTGCTCACTTGATTAAATTTTCAAAGAGTTTAATCATGCACATGAGGAGGAATTAAATTTTGATTGTCAACTTCTATATATATCAAATTATCCAATAATCAAGTGTATGTCCATATACAAAAATTGCATCAACGCCAACTCAAACAAAGTTTTACAATATGTGGCATATGCCATCTCGATATCTATTCAAAATTTACATGCCAAAATGTCTATCTCATCCTAAACTACTGGTGGATCATCAAAATGGAGCCTCTTTGAAGCACTCGTTGGCTCAAGGTAGCTGCACAAGAAAAATTCAAACCACAATTGAGATTAGTTATACTATATAATTTAAAATCAAATAATTAACATAAAAATCAATACACATTGAATTATAATTGAACTCTAAAATTGAAATCTTGATTACCTGAAATATACGTCTCTTCGAAGGGTCAGGAATCATAGAATATACCCCTCTCAAATAACTAACCAAACCAAATTTTGTAACGTCAATCTATATATGTGAACAAAAACATGAAATTGATCCAAGTTAGCATAGAGTTGTCAGTAATAAGAACATATTTACCAAGCACAAAATAAAATAAACACATACCTCTTTAGGCTGATCTTTTTTTGTATCTCTTTTAGGTGTTTCAACACCTCCTCCTTCAGGTGTTCGAATACCTACTCCTTCAAGTGTTGTGGCACTTATCAATGATGATGTATAGCTCACAACCACCTATACATAAAAATGACAAGTACATATGAAACTAAAAATCTATGTCAATGTATGCATAATCAATAAAATATCTTCTAAATCTTAATTCAATCAAATTTGAGTTCAATTACCTTTCCCTTATCTAACATTGTGCATCCATAATCTAGAGAGCATCGCACCTCGCTCGCACTAGGTGTTTCCAACAAGCAAAGAATAAGATAAACATATAAGTTAATATATAATTTCATTAATGACAATTCAAATGACAAGCAAGTATACAGTAAAAAATGTAAATGAGTGAGTGCGAAAATACATACTGTGTGTGTCTCGAGGCCAAATGAAATGGCCCTAAGGGTGCTATCAGTCACCCGTGTGAGCTCCTCCTCAGACATTAACTATTAAATAGACCATGTAAATAAATATTAGTACTTGATACTATCTCTTATTAATATTCATTTAAAAAAAATTCAAGTTATGAATTTACACCTTAAATGTTACCTATGTAACTACTCCAATGTCCACCTCTCTAGCAGGAGAGGACTTTGTAGGGTGTGCTCCACTCCCCTGCATGTGATCTGCTATAATCTCCACATCCTGTATGTCATAATCAGAAGTGTCTAATGGCTAGTTAGGTGGTTGTACAATAGAACTCAAGCATATTTGCTGGAACGTATTGCAAATATGTGACACACAAATATGTGGACCCGAGGAGGATGATGCAACAACCCTAGATCCATCGCCAAGATTACCAGACTGTGGCTGAGCTATTGAAGAAGCATGGGAAACCAAAAGACTACTCAAAGAGTGAATGGCCTGGATAGTTTGTGTGGTTGCATCCTCCATAATATCTGGATGTTGTACTAGAGGTGGCAGAGGAAGGGGAGGATAGGGAACATGTGGGTGCCTAACTACTCTAGTTGCCCTTGGCCTGTCCTAGGGTATACCTCCACCAATGCCTTGGAAGGGTTTAATGTCAAAGTAATTGACATGATGCCCTAACAAAAACTTAGCATATAATTTTTTAATAAAGTAAAAAGGTACATCAAGATTATTGTTGGGTGGTTTATCAAAAACCATAGACCAACGATCCCAGAAGTTATCTACTATGCCCCTATGCGTGCACCATTTTATAGAAAGTTTTAGTTTGTCAACATTAACTGGCAAACCAGTGCTAGGGTTAATAAATAAAGAGGTTATTTGGTCTTTTGTTATTTGGAGATCTTTCACATCATCATAAGACAATCCACATGCGTAATATTCCCTCATGGTTTCTCACCATGAATGAAAGGCATTATGTTGGTGTTGCCAAATTTTCATCCATGGGCTCATTAGGGAGACATTTGTGTTTTCAAGAGTTCTTGAAGGTCCAAATTGGTCATTTGTATTAGGGGGTAAATCATGCATTTGGTGCTAGTTCAAGAAGAATGCAGTTGGAAGGCTCACCTAGGTCAGGATCGGCATGAAAAATCCTCAAAAGAGGAGAGTCGCCAAGACCACGTAGATGTCTCGCTGACTAAAGGGGGCTCTTGCTAAGTAAAGGCATCATTACCATGAGCTTCGTCTTTGGTCAAATGTCTTATCGATTGGGTTGAGTCTCATCGAAGTGAAGCAGTTTCATCCAAAGGATAGAGGTCTCGGCGAGGGGTCTTGCAGAGATGGAGATATCTCCTCGACCAAAGGAAAAGTAAACGCATCGCCTAGCAAGATGGAGGATATCGCCGTAAGGTCTGGCTGAAGGGGTAGAGTCATACTGAGATAGAATGTTCTTGGTGTAGGTTGGTGCTTTCACCAGAATGTCACGCCGATCTATGGGAGGTCTCGCCGAAGGGATACCTTCGGTGTATGTCAACAGACTTCACTAAGAGGTTTTGCTAAAGACAAAAGGTCTCCCTGACAATCATTCTTGAAGCAGCATCAGCAAAAGGAAGCGAGCTTCAGAACAAGGTCTGGCTAACAGTAAGATGTCTCCCTGACACAAAAGAAAGAGGGCCCTCGGTACGACTAAGGGACCTCATTGAGATGTCTTGGCGATTGTAAAAAGTTTCCCCGAAATGAAGAGCTCAGAAAAAGGTGAGGGGCTCGACAAGGTTGCACCGAATGCAGGAGGCCTCCCCGACAGTTGACTTCGGTGTAGTTTCCAATCATCGCCCTGAGGTCTTGCTGACATGGCCATGTCTCGGCGAACGAAGGTGATCTCGACCAAAGGAAGTAATTTCACTGGTGAAGGCAGATGTCTCCCCGACTGAAGAGAAAGTAGCTCATCATCGAGAGTTAAGGAGCCTGACAAGAGGTCTAGCCAATAGGCCAATGTCTCACCGACAACAAAGGGTCTCACCGGGTGTCTTGCAGAATGAAGAGTTCACCGAAGGAAAAGGAATTCTATAAGATGTCTTGGTGAATGAAGGCAGTCTCAGCAATGGAAGCAGGAATCGGTATGACTATTGGACCTCGATATGAAGTCTTCTCAAATTGCCACGGTCTTGTCGAAGGAAAATAAAGAGCTCGGTGGAATGGAATGCATTCAGGGTGACATCAAAGGAGTCTCACCGATAGAAGATGAAGGGTCTCAGTGTAGCCTCTTTCTTTCGGTAAAACATCGCACAGACACTCGGGTGTCTTGCCGAATGAAGAAGAGCTTGGTGGAATGGAATGTGTTCGGGGTGACATCAAAGGAGTCTCACTGACAGAAGATGAAGGGTTTCAGTGTAGCCTCTTTCTTTCGGTAAAATGTCGCACTGACACTCAGGTGTCTTGTCAAATGAAGAGGAGCTTGGGGAGATATCGAAATGAACTCGGTGAAAGAGAAGACCTCCGTGTGAGGTCTAGACGAACCAAGGAGGTCTCGCCAACAAAAGGAGCTCACCGAGGAGTAATCTCAGCAAAGTAAAAGGAGCCTTCAGTGTAACATTTTTAGCTCGCTATTGAGTCTCAGCGACACGGGAAGGTCTTGGCGACATAGGAAGCGTCATCGGCAAAGGTCTCACCAACCAGTGGAGCCTCCCGAAATGAAAGAAGTTCGCCAAAGGGAAAGGAATTCTACATGACGTCTCGGTGAACTAAGGGGGTCCTGCCGACAGCAAATGAACCGAGCTCTCCGGGAGTTGAGGCTTTAGGCATGAGGTCCTAGCGACTTCTTGAGGTCTTGTCGAAGTGGATTGACTTTGGTATAGCATTGTGTTTTCACCCTGAGTTCTCACTGATGTGGCAATGTCTCCCCTATTGAGGAGAGGGTGGACTCATTGCTGAAACATATGTAGCTCGTTATGACTCTTGCTAATGATAATGAATCATGCCGATAAGTTGCAAAATGATATAATCGCATCAGGGAGACACAATGAGTGTCTCACTGACATGCGATTCTGATTGAGCTAGCCTTTGACTGTTGGCAGTCTCATGTGGCGTATGGCCAGCCAATCAGAGAGAAGGCTACAAGTAAGTCATTGATAGCTGAACCAGATGAAGACCAACATAATGAAAAAGCAATGTGTGTCTATTCTGAGCTCAGGGGCATTCAAAGTGCTCAACCGAAGAGGTTCAAACAAGACACAATACTAGGAAGTAAATGCGGTGGTTACAGAAAGATCTGAAGAAGGCTTCTTTGGGGTGACTCTTCACCTACATGGACATGCAAGGTGCAGCTTTAAATTCAATCAAAAGATCTAGGGAGAGATCTATCCCAAGGCCTGATATTTTGTAAGCCCTAAGGGCTGACATTTTTGATATATAACGCATTTTTTGCCTTTTTGTAAAGATTTTGAACAGATTATGCACTCTAAAGAGTTAGTGATTTTTATCAATCCTTTCTTGACTAAATGTATGTTTTGTAACTCAACTGGAATCTAGAATACAACACAGAGTTTACCTTGGAAGCTACTGTTAATGTTTGTATTACTCTCATTTCTATATTTTAGACTATGCAAGTTCTTGACTGTGTTTTTCTAAAATTTGTATTCATACCTAAGGCTGTGACGTTTATCTCTCCTTCCTAAGATGTGTATGTAGGTCGAGCCTGTTAAGATTGATTCATAGATCTAAAAGAAGTTGTTTTGACTATGTGAAACAGTTACATTTAAGTTTCTCAGAGTATTTTCTTCTTATTTCATTCCATGATTTCTTATCAATACAGTGTATCACCATAGTTTAGTTTCATTTGTATACATTCTTTCTCCTTTTACCCTCACAAAATTGCTAGTTTAGGTGATACCCAAAGGAAGCCGGCCTTCTCCAGAGGTTGACCTCTGTCTACAAGTGACCCACAGCATTAGAGGTCTTCCCATGTTACACTGAGGCGTTGGACATCAGGTTCAACAGGGTGCAACTTCAGGAGATAACAGTTGGGTGGAAAGGGTTTCTACATTTGTAATTATTCCTGTCAATGTGGTTGACATACGGGATAGTCAAGGAATTTTCTTATGAACCTCACAAATTCCCCTCAATTGCTCCAATTTTTCATGAATTAAGTCTTCAATTGATGCTTACGAAGGTGGTGGAGCATTTGGCATTTCTGCATTTTGATTCTCAACTGGTGGATTTTCATTCTCAACTAGTGGAATTTGTGCAATCTCATTCTCGGCAGCCATAATGCCTGATTAAAGTTAAAAAATAATTAATCTAATTAAAATTAGACAATATAAATGAAAATATTATAAAAATACCCTAGTTTTAAAAAAAATCCAAAAAAAACCCTACTTTAAAAAAAAAAAAAAATTCTCTAATTTTTAATACAAATACATAAGAAACACTATTTTTAAATCAAAATCCATTAAAACATTCATTTTTTTTTATCAAAATCCATTCTAAACTCAATTGTTTCATAAAAATTCAATCAAAAACCCTATTTTGAAAAAAAATCCACAAAAACATTCATTTTTTATCAAAATCCATTCTAAATTCAAATTTTTCATAAAAATTCAATCAAAAACTATTGTGAAAAAAATCCACAAAAAACATTCATTTTTTTATCAAAATCCATTCTAAACTCAAATTTTTCATAAAAATTCAATTAAAAACATTATTTTTTAAAAAAATCCACAAAAAACCATATGAAATCATTCAAATCTAAATCAAAATTGAATCAAATCAAATAAAAATAAAAAAACATACCTTTCCAAATCAGATTTTGGCCAAATCAGATATCCGTTACGCGAAGAAGCAATTCACTGTGCGCCCACAGGTTCTTCACTGTCAAATAACTTAAAAACAACGATTAAGTTTTTTTATATATGCTTTTTGCAAATTGGATATCCAATTTGTAAAACTAGGTTTAGTGTTTTGTATGGTAACACCCGAGCCTAAAAAAATTCAACACATTCTTTTCACGTTTTTCGATCGATGAAAGACGTGTTTTTTTCCTCATCGCCACTTTTTTGCCCACCATGATCCTGGAAATACCCATGATGTGATGTTGACTCTATGTGATGTTGAATTTTATAGTTATGAGATGCAATATGATGTTATATGTGCAATTCTCTCTACATGTGATGCAATACAAATGTAATGTGTTGCATGTATTTACATTTGTTATGTACATGGAATACTTATGATATGTATTGTATGATGATGAATGTCTATGATGCTATGATGTCCTAGATATGATAAATGCCTATATGTATGTATTTTTCAAATGCAAGATGTATGCATGATTAACGATGTATGATTTGGAAATGATATTTTCTAACATGAATGTGTATGCAGGATGACTTCTATTGGTGTGTCACAGGACTCCGTCATAATGCAAGAAAGAAGAATTGTCAATGTAGAAAGAAAGATTGAGAAATATTGAAAGAAATGCGATGGATGTTAGTATTAGCAATCTTTGATGTTTCGCTATATCACAAAAGATATTGCACTTTATCATCATTGGGTGGGACTAATACAAATGGAGAAAAACACCATGATATGACATAGATCAAGGTGTCCAAGGTCATCCACTTACTAACAACAGAAAGTCGCAGACAAGGATTGTCATTAACTCATACTAAGGGCACAAGTTGCCCCAGTGTTTTTGTCAAGACAAACCACATACAACAAACAAAATAAAAGACATGTCATGAGAGATCATCGTTCCTCTAAATCCTTCATGGGACATCCTTGAGGAAACTTAGTAACATGACTCAAAATCCAAATTTAAAAGACAGTTGACAAATAGCAGTCCAAGAAAATAGAATTCTGATACATCGTTGCTTCTCTAAATCCTTCATGGGACATCCTTGAGAAAGCTAGTAACATAATCCTCATTATAAAGTCAAGTGAAATGATAAGATAAATAAGCCATAAGGTCAAAAAGCCCATAAGATATTTTCCAAAACTTGATCTTGTTTGTTTGATTAGTTGTGATTGATAGAATGATTGATTGATAGAGGCTGATTTCAAGAGATACACATACCGGATAAGACTTTGAGTCTGGTTTCAAAGTTATGACTATCTATATAAGGCATGACAAAGCCTGGTTTTAGAAAGACATGTATCGTATAAGACGTTGAGTCAAATGTCATTGATGTGATAACCTGTGTAAGGCTATGTTTGATTGTTTGACAATGTCGATTATGTAGGAAGGACTCATCCTATATAAGACATAGATTGTTTTGCTGATATTTGTATTCAGGAAGGACTCATCCTGAACAAGACTCAAAGAGACCTCGTAGTTCAACTTGACCTTGACTGAAAAGACTTACTAAAAATAGAAGATGTGTCTAATAGTGAATGTGATGAACCCTAAAGGACTAACCTAGTGCAGCCTTGAGGGCTCAACGATTGATGGCCTTGCCTACGTTATACATGCAGAGACCTCGTAGTTTGACACGACCAATGGCCTTGTCATATAGCATATGGATTGAATCATGATTTTATATAGGAAAACCTAAACGGACTAACCTAATGCCTTGGGGGCACATCGGCAGATGGCCTTTCCTACGTCCAGTCGCAGAGGCAACGTAGTTCAACTAATGACAAAGACTGCCAAGTGCGACTGACTTTGACTCTATTTTTGGATTTTCGACATGTTTTGATTTTTTTTTTTGGCCCTTTTGAATTTTTCTGATGTTTTTGGATTTTTCTATGGTTTCACATCTTCAACATAGCCAATGTAAGAACCAATATGACACACATCAAGTGTTTGCCCCCGGTTGATAATAAGACCAATTGATTATGAATAGGGTAAAATGAGGAATATGAAATGCACTCAATGTCAATCATTCCAGGTTATAGGAAAGACTACCACTTATTATGAATGGTATATACAAGCGATGGACACAAAAGATAAGGGATATGTATAGGGATAGGTAGTATGTTTAGGGTAGTAGACTATGTACAGGGATAGTGGACTAT
>VDFB02193867.1:199648890-199683828 GCA_007258455.2 Sequoia sempervirens
ATGATTTGATAGATTTTTTCCAAGCATCCATAGCTTGTTTGAAAGCACCTATTTTAAGCTTTTAGCCATAGCAGCAAGGCACTGAACTGTTTGATAAAATGCTTTGGTAGACATGTATGAAATATGTGGTAGCATAGACAACTATCACCATTTGATATTTATGCAGTTGTAGTATGTTTTGTGCAATGTAATCAGTGATATGAATATAACCAACAAAAATCTATTTTCTATAATTCATCAATTGAACTCTGTATTTTATATGCTCTCAATGTCTGTATGCTATGGAAATGCCATTAATTTTTTTTTAAAAAGTAGTATGCTATGTGTGATACTATCAACAATGTAATTATATATTGATTACTCTTTCTTTCTACATTATCTAATGTATTTCAAACTTTTCATAGGCTGGCCGACACATCGAAGGCAACAAAGGCAAGACTAGAAAAGCACGCGCAACAAACTTGGCTCGTGGTTATATGAAATTAGCTGCATCTAATTGTAAGTATTAATAAATGAAATATTGCATCCAAATTATAATAAATTGAAAACAATTTTGGTTTTATCACACCATAGAAGCAAAATTCATGATCTTATGCTAAAATGTAGGTCTTTGAATTCAATAGAGTTCCCACAGAAGAGGACCTGAAGATTTCCTTCCTACAAGGCTATGGAGCCTTGGCTGAATGCCTAAGAGTCTTGATTGGGCAAACACAATCTTCCATTGCATCCGACACAGGTAAATAAACTCAATAAAGTTTATTTAAAATTGAATACTTGTGCAATCTATTCAATATTAATTTCCACCATAAAGTAATTACATGCCTATTTGTTTTAAACATTCAAGCAATGATAATACTGCACATGACATTGGAATGTAGCTTGGTGAGGGTGGAGCAGAATGTGCAAATGAAGGTCATGGTGTGCATCTCTGGTACTTTAGAGCATGTAGAGCGTGATCAACATGTTGAGCATGATTAGGCTAGAGAAGATCAAGAACATGATGTGGCCCCATCGGTAAAGAGGACCACTCTAAAGTTCTTTTAAACATATTTAATTGCAATTGGTGTATTAATTAATGTAACCTTTCATGTTTCAACTTTAGAGCATGTAGATGATCAACGTGTTGAGCATGATCAGGCTAGAGAAGATCAGGAACATGATGTGGCCCCATCAGGGTAAAGAGGACCACCCTCATGTTCTCTTAAACATATTTAATTTCAATTGGTGTATTAATTAATGTAACCTTTCATGTTTCAACTACATCGATTTAGAGGGTGTTCAACATGTTGAGCATGAGTCTATAACAAAAGTTCAGGAACATGATGTGGACCCATCAGGTAAAGAGAACCACTCTAATGTTCTTTTAATTAATGAAATACTTGTAACAATAATAATAAAACATATCAGTTTAACATTTCTTTCTTATTGCAATAGATCCCCCTTTGAAGCGGCATCCACGTCATGAGCAGATGACTACGTGTACATTAAGATCACAAGTAGAGGGCAAAACAACTAAAGGGGGGCATATATAGATTTAGAAAATGATACTCCACTTCAGCTTTATGTAGCTTTCAAAAAGAAACAAAAAAAAAGTGATTGTAATCATACCATGACAACCATATTTTTGATAATATGTAAAAATTGAAAGAATTAATATTATATGTTAATGAATGAATGTGAATATGTTAATTAATGAATGTTATATGTTAATGAATGAATTTTATATGTTATTAATGCATGAATGAATGTTATATGTTATTAATGGATGAATCAATGATTAATGTTATATGATTGGGTTTGGGGAATTGAGAGTGATGTGAGGGGGGGGGAGGTGCCAAATGAGCTTCCACCGTCACGTATGTATGATTAGTCATCAGTCTTTGCAATGGTACATTTCCAAGAATATTGTTTTTCAAAAAAAAAGATTCTTCGTCACAATTTCAACGATAACCATAGACGAAAACCACCGACGAATCAACAAAAAGGCTCGACGAAGTTGCTATAGCTATGACGAAGATTTCGTCGTAACTCCCTGCTCATTTCATCGCAATTGCGACTATATTTTGGTGTTGATACCACGCTACTCCTTGTCCATTTCATTGCACTTTTGATGAACTTTTGGTGTTCTTCCGATGCTACTCCTTGCTAATTTTGTCACAAATTTGATGAACTCTTGGTGTTGTTTCGACGCTAATACTTGCCTATTTCATCGCACATTCGACGAACTTTTGGTGTTGTTTCGACGCTACTCCTTGCTAATTTCATCGCAAAGTTGATGAACTCTTGGTGTTGTTTCGACGCTACTACTTGCCTATTTCATCGCACATTCGATGAAATTTTGGTGTTGTTTCGATGCTACTCCTTGCCCATTTCATCAAAATGGCGACGAACGTCTGCTATTGTTTGGATGCTACTGCTTGCCCATTTTGTCGAACTGGCGATGAACTTCTGGTGTACTTCATTGGTGGATACACAAAGTTTTCATTGATATTCCAATGAAATCCCAGGGTATTTCACGATGTTATCGACTGATGATTCTTTGCCATTATTTTGACATTTAATTCATCATCGGCCTTTCGATGAAAAAATAGCGACGGAAAGATTTTTGCCATTGTGTCGCTCTTCTGACAAAGATTTTTCGAACAACTGATGAACGACCGTTAGAAAATGGTGTCAAATTCAGTAGTGGTGAATTATGCAACTACCTCTTTTCTGATTTCCACTAGCATTCCTACTTCTCTTGTGGCATCACAAGTCCCTTCCACCGCATTCACACCCCATAGTATTCCTTTTACTTCCCCTCACATCACCTATACTCCATCACCATTTTTTCTTCCACCTCAACCCACATACCCTTATCCCCTTCTTACACAACTCCTTACCACCTTTCATCTATGCAACATCAAATTTCCACCATTAGCCAAGGTCAATATACTCCACTTACATATCATGTCCGTAGTAGCCCCTTATCCTTAGAAATCTTATGTACCCTGATGACACAAGGGATAGAAATGCCTCAGTTTGAGAAATATGGAGGAAAATGAGACCCTGTCAACCATGTTAATGCCTATGTGACTTTGTGTAGTGACTTCGTCCTTGATGATAAGCTATTAGCCAAACTATTTCCAAGGACCTTGAAAGACACTACCTTACAATGGTTTTCCAACTTGCCTAATCATTCGATTAGTTCATTCAATGAATTGGTGGATGCTTTCATAAGTCACTTTCAAGTTCACATGACACCTAAAAAGATAACCTTATGTGATGTACACAAAACACATATGAAAAAGTAACGGATGTTATCTCATGATACCAATCTGTGTATGCTCAAATTGATATCAAGATTCCTGATGCACATCTGCAAAAGATGTTTATCAAAAACTTGCACACACACCTTCAGGATAAATTAACAATGATGAGATTCCCTTCGTTTATGCATTTATGCACAACCTTGTGTGAAAATTATAATTCATTTTCAAGTCATGATTCAAAATCCACTTCTAACTGAGCTAACAAACTTGAACACAACAATCAAAACCAGAATAACACACAAAACTTCTGAAAACCAAATAGAGGCTTTTTACAGTTTAATCTACCTCCTCAACCTCAACCATGGCCAACCCAATGCATTCCAAATCAAGTGGTAGCTATTAAAGCAACAGTACCTTATACCTATGGGGACTCGAAGAGACAGTTTCTCCCCTACCCGATGCCTTTCATAACACAATGAACCTGTAGACACCGAAATCTAGTTTAAGCCTATGACTTCAATATTCTTAATAATTCAGATTTCTTCCATGGTCATGATTAAATAATGTTAATTATTTAATTAATTCACTTTAACTTTAATTCTTCTATTAATTAAATAATCTTAATTATTTAATTGATTCACATCTTCTTTATTCTATCCAATTAATTAAATAAACGCTTTTTATTTAATTATGTTACTAATTAACCTCATCCTTCTTGTCAAATTAAATAAATTCTTATTTAATTTACCTTTATCATATTTCAACTATAATTAAATAAATTCTTTTATTTATTTAATTATTCATTTAAATGCCTTCATCATTTAATTAAATTAATCTTATTTATTTAATTATTCTTTTGATGTAGAGCCAAGGTGAAGGTCATTCACAACAATGAAAATATCAACTTTGGAACAAAGAACTCTTCTTTACCATGCATTCAACTCACCCTCAATGCCAAGCAACCTTCCAAACTTGAAAACAAAAAGGCATAACTTTTACAAGACACCTCACACCCATGAACCCAAACTCTTTTTGGATACCCATTATGGCCTATTCAAACATATCAAAAGTTCTTAAGCACTTGTTTCAAAAAGTATATGAGTTCTATGACTGACCTCTCTTGAACTAGGCCTAAATTGGTCCAATTTACAAAGCAAATACCCTTCAATCATGCAATATTCACTGAAAACCTAAAAACAGCATATCAACATGTTGTAAAATGTCTGAATCAATGACCTCTTGAGTTAGTCATGCATTTTAAGACCCCAAAACTAGAAACCCTCATTTTGCTTACAAATTAGGAGGGTTTAATGAAAATGACATCTCCACACCACACAAAACCTTGCAACCACTTGGAACACATCCCATTAGACCTTTACATGCTCACAAAACCTTTACATGGGCAGCCATAACATCAATTGACAAAAACTCAACTTCTACACCTTCAGTTGCATTGAAAATGCACAAAAATTTGACTAGGGCATCACCATGAAAAGTCACAAGTGTCCACATCCGCATTCCAAAAATTAAAAACATCTAATTTACATCATATTAGACCATTCCACCAAGTTACAGTGGCATACAATGGGTGGAATGGTCAAAAACTACATTTTCAGACTTTCAAACCCTCTAATGGCTGTGCACAGGCAGTTTTAGTAAAATGTCAATAAAACCCTCTAAACTGAATGAAAATTAACCAAACTACTTTCAAA
Organism: Sequoia sempervirens; assembly: GCA_007258455.2. Lineage (NCBI taxonomy): Eukaryota > Viridiplantae > Streptophyta > Pinopsida > Cupressales > Cupressaceae > Sequoia > Sequoia sempervirens. The sequence continues at coordinate 199,653,854 of VDFB02193867.1, forward strand.
TGAAATCTGACACTCTCCTCTTTCCAACCATAATATGGTTGATCCCGTACAGGTCGTACAAAGGTCGTACCACATGTTTTAGCAGAAAATTTACACAAAAATTTCTAGAAAACAGTGACTTTTTTTATTAGAACTTCAAAAAAAATGATTCAACAACCATGCCTCGACCATGAGAGGCTTATTTAATATTCAACCACCCTTACAAACATCCTCCAACTAAAATTTTAATTAGTTGGACATTGGAAACCAACTTTTTACCAATTAGACCCCTAATTGCCTAGTTTTTCACTTTTTACAATTTGTTGACAATGAGTACATTTTTATGCAACCTTTTGTATTTTTTGAACTAACTAATGTAAAATACCCCTAATTACATCATTAATGGGATCAAAGGCCTTATTCAATCATAAAATGACTCAAGTAACCCTCTTTTCCTAATTCCTATGCTTCCTTCAAAGGATGAATTGTTTTAAACTCTGTGTATTGGGTGCTCCTGCACCATCTTCAAATATCAATTCTTGAATTAAATGAATTATTTAATTCATAAATCCTATTTTAATGCATTCCTCTATATATTTAGATAATTGTGCAAATTATCTAAGTATTCACTTTTACTCGACTCAAAGATCTATTTTAATCGCTTAGTTAACTCTTGATTTAATGTCTGAGTGGCTTTCTCGAGTAATCTCTTCGTCAAATCATTCAATCATCCAGTGCTAACTCAATTGCATGTACATGCAGATTAATTAAATATTCTTATTTAATTAATTAAACCTTGTGTGTGCATTCAAACAAGAATTGCTTTAATCCATTTTTATCTTTGTCATGCAAAGATAATTCTTTTGTTTTCGAATACAAAACTCGAAGATTAAATCATTTATTTAATCTTTAATTCTTTTTCTAATTTGTATCACTCATGTCACTACTAACTGTTATCAGAATGCATGTCTAATATGTTGATTTCAACCATCTATTGATCTTTCGATCCTGGCCTATCATTCGAATAATCAATTTTCTATAAATTGATTTGTCCTTCTTCATTCCAATCACTCTCGAAATCTTATGACTTTTTGGAGCAACTATCTTGAATCTTCGATGTTTTGCTAAATCACTATCATAGGCTATACTTGCACAAACTTTAAAAATCTTAGGTAAATTATACTACAACGGAAAAATGGAGAAGGGAAATTGAGATGATACATGGAATTACGTACATATTGGGTGAGATTGTTTAGTTTATTTATGTTTTGACTTTCCTTTATTCACTGTTGCTTAGCTTAGATTGCATTAGAGTTTTAGATTGCATTGCATGTTTACTCTGATTTGTTTCTTTGTACTTTCTAGATGTTACATTTGGTAAACCCAACGTGAAGACATCATCTTCACGTATCCGTAGAATTTTATTTCATTTTATAGGTTTTTGTATGGAATGAAAAATCTACTTGATGAAATGCCGCAATTGACATTCAAAGATGCATCAGCTTGATGAAACGACGCAATTGACATTCTTGGCCACATCTATGAATAGAAACGACGCATCTAAAAAGGAATCACGCATCTGTCATTTTTTGAGCCGCAGCTGACTAGTAAAATACCGCAACGCATTTGACAGAGAAAATGACGCATCCAACTGGTATATTTTTTAGGTTTTAGACTTTTAATTTACAGTTTCCTTTCGTGTTTTTATTTTTGCTAATCTTTTGTTTTCAGCATGTGTCTTGAGGATTTAACATGTTTTTGCAGGATGATTGACGAAGACAATATTGAAAACTACTAATGAATCTTTCTGCAAAACACATGTCAAAGACCCTAGTTAAATTTTTGAAACAAATTGTTTGGTAGTGCAGCAAAACTTTCATTTGGATTAAAATTAGCAAGTGTCTATTGTGTTTGGTGTGAAAGCACAACTGTGTAATTACCCTCATGATTTGGTACATCAAAGTATCCTCTCCCCTTGTGCATCCATGTGATCTTGGGTTTAAGAGAAATGATTACCAACTCTAGAACTTGGGCCTGTTCTGGTGCGAAAAAGTACTCACCCCAGGACGACTTAGACTGGTAGCACCCTGAACCTGAGGGACTTCTAGCTGGTATATAAAAGTGGATTCTTGGGTAAATCCCAAGAATCACATGTATGGTTCCAATGAGATGGATCCGAAAGGGGACTCTCACCGCATGGATCATGCCCTACGAACGAAATTCCCGTACTAAACACCCTTTGTTTTAGAGGCCAACCATTTTTCAACCATTGCTTAGTATAGTGCAAGGTATAGTATCATGCCCAAAGACACTCACTACTAATCCCCTTGAGTAGAGATAGCAGTTCTTGGGAGGTCACTACCCAAGAATTTGAAGTTGGTGTGCTCAAATGACGTTAATGAGCTGTGGAGGGGAGCCAATGCCACCAAACTTCTAAGCTATCCACTCTCAAGAAGGAAAAGTGTTTAGCACCAATTCGGGGTATATCAGTGGGCTATACCAAGTATACAAACCCTTGGCCTATTGGCCTATTAGGATTGCACTTGTCTTATGTGTGCTTGCTTACACCCAAAACATTGTGCTTGTCAAGTGTTTGCTGTATTTTTCAACATTATTCACCATATTTACCCTAGAGTCACAATTGTTTTGTTGAGTCACATCTATTTACCCTAGAGTCACATCTTCCAAATTAGCTTGCATTTGCTCTATCAACAACTGCATCTGTCTTTGAAAACTGCACTTGTCATATTCCGTGACACATCTGACAAGGTGAGCTTATATACAACTACAGTCTGAAATGATGCATTTGCCACTGTCGCAGAAATTTTACCAATGCACAAGTTTAGGAAAACTACATCTGATATAGTCTAAGTCACAATTTCCATCACAAGTCGCATCTGTTAGAAATTTAACCGCATCTTCTAGATTCAGACACTAAACTTTACTAGAAACAGGCAACTGATTGACAGAAAGCCGCAACTGTGAAACACAACCACATTTGATAAATTATGCGACACATTTTCCAGATTATTAGAAAACCAGAATTCATTGTCATTGTCCAGTCAACACTATCATACCAGTCTTTGATTTGTCTTACTTGTCCTTGGATAGAAACCTAAAATTACTTGCTCAATTTTTGCATCCTTTAGGTATCATTTAGTCATTACAATAGTCATCCCGATTTTGACTTTTACTTTCATCTTTGAGTACATATTGCCTTTAGATTTAAACTTCTAGGAACTTTAGTTTTACAAACTTTAGGATAGGTCCACCATCTACACTTTGGAAAAATTATAGCGTCAACAAAATCTGTCATTGAACCTAATCCTATCATATTATTCTTTGTCCTACAACGAGTCCTCCTAGCTCATCAGTCTAGTTAGGAAACTCAACTTGTCTTTGATCCTCATCCTACATTGGTTCCTTGACTTAACTAAATTGATGCCTTGGTTAGACTTTAGGTAGTTGGTCCCCCCATCTCGGGTTTACAAAATTGATTACCTTAGAATCTTTCTTAGAATTTGCATCTTTAGATATTGTCATTTTAGACAAGCATCATCTTAAAAAATTCCTTATTTTGCATTTAGAAAATCCAAAAAACATGGACTAGAGTCATACTATTCATAGACATAGTTTTGCATTCCTTGCATATTGAGCTTATCTTACATGGTTGAAACTAGGTCTAAGAAAAGAGAGAGAGAAAGGATGCCGAACCGAAATGAATTCATCAATCCATTCTCCACAAGACCTCATAGGACTTTGTTAGACAAATTCACCACTAGAAACACTCAAGGACACATTATAGTAGAGGACATAGAGGTTGCTACACAAGACTCTGAGTTTGCCTCTTTTGTAGATGAGTACCTAGCAAACGATCATCAATGATACTTAGCCAAACTGCTAGCTGAAGGTGCTACCTTACCCATAGGATTCAATATTAGCACCTTACAAACTCAACCTACACAAGGGAAAAATACAATGACCACCAGTACTACTATACCTTAGGTAAATACAACCATACCATCTGGCATACCTACACAAAGTACGATAGTCCATACATCTCCATTTTGTACGTTTGGCATCACATCAGGATTTAATTTCAGTGTGGGGGAATCATTGTCCACTCCCTTCGGTCCTCTTGTTGGGAGTAAAAGATCTAAAACATCAGCTTCTACACCAAATGTCAGTGTCACGAGTACCATGCCACAGTCAACAGCCATACCTAGTGTTCACGTCATAGGTACCATACCTCAGTCAATGGCCATACCTAGTGTTCAAACCACTAGTACTATACCACAAATTACACAAACAAGAGGCATTCCCTCATTCCAATATGGCAATCAGAATCCATCTTCCCAAATCGGCAGTCAGAATACATTTACACAGATTCCAAATCAGAATCTGTTCTACCAGATGGGTAATCAGAACCCATTCTCCTAGATTCCAAGTCAACAGCAATTTACATGGATTCTGAATCAAAATCCCTTCTCCCAGCATGGTACTCAGAATCCGTTCACACATATCCCAAGTCAAAATCAATTTATGCAAATTTTGGACCAGAACACGTTTACCAATATTCTAAATCCAAACCCACCTCAAATACCAATGTTCAATCGAAACCCATCACGAGACCTTGGATTTCATAATACATACACAAATCCGCATAATCCACCCAGCACATCATTGACCTAGGTTGACATCTTGCAAAGACAAATGCATGCACTACAAACAAAAATGGACAACATGGTGGTGTCAGCTAAGAAATCCTTTTCAACAAAGGACATATGCCCATTTCCCTTTGATAGATCATTGTACATGACCCCTTTCCCTCACAGGTATGTCATACTAAATCTCCCTAAGTACAATGGCAAAGAAAATCCAATAGAACATATAAGGGAATTTTCTACCATATGCATAGATGTCACTTATGACCCCACGTATCTTATGAGACTATTTCCAAGAAGTCTTGTGGGGATTGCACTAGAGTGGTTTTTCAGGTCTAGACTATGGCATCAGATCTTGGGGTGAACTAGTTGAGAAGTTTTTTGAGCAATTCTCCTTCAACATAGACCACAAGATAAATATAGCAACCTTGTGTCACACGGCACAAGATGAAGGTGAAAAATTTATCACTTTCTTCTAGAGATGGAGGACTATAGCTAGCCGGTGTCCTATTGAGATACCTGGAAAACAAAAATTTACTATGTTCGAGGAAAACCTTCATGCAAAACTGAGTAACTTAAGGGTACATTGTTGTACATATTTTTCAGAACTAGTGGAAAAAGGGGTTATAATAGAAAAGGATCTCATTGAAAAAGGTGAACTTAAGACATCAACATCCAATAGAAATCCAATCGTGCAAAACACCCCCAATGACAGAAATAGATTTTGGTCTTGCAACAAAAACGTCACCAATGATGGGGTAGTTGATGCTAAAACTATACAAGTAGGACCAATCATTACATTACAAGGACCTAAAACTTCTTCCAACATGTTTAATGTTGTCAATCAACCTCCTAACATGGTCCAAAATACTCAACGTTTGCAACAACAAAGGAGGTTTCAAAAATGTGAGTTCACTCCCTTAGGGGAACCCATAGAGTCCGTATTCAAGCAACTATTACAACATAATATTATACAAGTACAAGAGCCAAGACAATACGATCAAGGAAAATTTAAACCAGTTTGGTGGGATGACAATGCCTTTTGTGATTATCATAGAACTAAGGGACATAACCTACAAAATTGTCACCAACTAAAAAATATCATACAGGATCTTGTCGAAAGGAGAATAATTGAAGTTAGTGGACAAAAACCAAACTCATCAAACACTGATCATCAAGTCTTTTTTGATCTGCTACATGACCATGGGAAAGGAATTGTTCCCAGTTCGAGTACTAAGACCAATATGTCAGCCAACTATGCGAGTATCAAGCATGATTATAATAGTGGAAAAACCATTCATCACCTCTGCGCCATTGATGAGAATATCAATACCATTACTATCAATACAAATCCTGAGTGCGTGGTCAATACTCATCGTACTAAGATCACTATCCAAGGCCCTCCATCGCAGAAAACACCACAACCTTCCAAGTCACAATATAACCTACTTGACCAGTTAGGGAAGACCCCAGCCCAAATCTCAATTTTGGAATTGTTGCGTATTTCCCCTGAGCATCGATTTATCTTAGATAAGGCTTTAAAAAACACCATGGTCCCCAATTTTTAGGAAATGGTGGGCTATTTGACCAATAACCATCATGCCATGTTTTCAGAACAAGACTACACAACTGAAAAGACAAACCATAATGACCCTTTACATCTTGAATTCCTTGTTGATGACACCAAAGTTAGATGAGTTTTGGTAGATGGAGGAGCAGGGTTAAATTTGTGCACTTTAAAATTGATTAAGGCATTAGGTTTCTCAGAAGCATGCGTAGACACAACCAAAAGTATTGTCATTAAAGCTTATGATGATGAGGAATAGAAATCAAAGGGGGTGGTAACACTTCCTATCAGAATTGGTCCTGTGGTAATGGCGACAAAGTTCCAGGTCTTGGATCTCACCCTTCCTTATAACCTTTTACTAGGAATTTTGACCATGGATTCATGCCATGAAGGCGGTCCCTTCCACATATCATCAATGTCTCAAATTCCCTTATAATGGCACTAAAATAACTATAGATGGTGACCTAGATCCATTCCAATATTGCACCAATCTAAAAGAAATCCCCCAATGCCAAGTGTCGGTAAACCAAGAGGCTTCATCATCTAATCCATATCCCTATGTTGATCCATCCACACTCAAACATTTATTTCACCCTCACTTCCTACCACTCCTAGGGTTGAGATCCAAGACAAGGGTTGTGGAGAGTATTACATGAAGACATCTTATTGTGTTAGCCATCTGATTCCTCCTAAGTCATACAGTTTACCTGCATCAGATAGGAGACAATCTATGGTCACTATACATGCTCCCCCCACAAAAAATTTCACTAAATGGGGAGAATTAAGCAAAGAGGCTGTAAATATAGAAGATGTCACCTCCTAGCTGTATAGAGAAGATGATGAAGAACCTCTCTCACTTGCTCACATTCCTACAGATCTATATGGAAAGGGTTTCACAATCATGCAAAGCAAGGGATATAATGGACAAAGTGGTTTAGGCTTAAATCAAGACGGAAGGATTGAACCAATCTTTGTTTCTTAGTGGCCAAAAGGCGTGGGGCTTGGGTTTCAACCAATTTAGATTGGCGATCCTAGTACCCCATCACCCTTAATTGAGGAAGTAAGTGCTTCAGAAGATATTAAGACACCTCACAAACCATCGAACCAATATCATTGTGACTTCCCTGACTCCAACGACTATGAGTGGGATTCCCTATCCTCTACTTCTTCCATGGACCTTGACAAGCTATTTGGAGAACTTGACTTAATGTTAAGATCCTCACCAAATCCATTGAATTCTTATCCACTAAAGAAAATGACAAAGGAGGAATGGTTTAAACACTACTATTCATAATCACTTGATCCTATCTCTTGGCACCCTGATACATCTGTTTTAGATAACCAAACCTTGGCATTAGGTCCACCTCTCAATCCACCTAGAGATCTAAACCTAAGAGAAAACAAGACTTAATACAAGAATTTTGTGACCATATGAACAAATTAGTCCTTACCTTGACCCTATTAAACTTTGATAACTCCAATGATGACATGCCCCTAGTCTATCCCCAACTCATTGATTGGGACCAACAAGACACACCTATCTTAGACATTTTTGAGAACGACAAAGCAATTACTGAGTTCCTGGGATTATGAGAAGGCATACCTAGCAGTGATCACAAGGATAGTTTTACCATTGAATTGGACAACAAAGCATATTTTGGGGAATCTATTCAACCCTCCAGTCACAAAAATGAGAAAATGAATAAACAAGATGAAAAAGGATGAGTCTCTAGGTGAAAATCGAAAGGCACCTTTAGACAATGAAAAAGTAAAAAGAAAAGAAGCATCCGAAGGAAAAAACCTCTCTGAGGCACCTAAGGATGGAGGTTTGAACATTCTCCCTATTTCACAGGAAAAGTCACCTATGCTTGTTGAAGAATCAGTCGAAGTCAACATAGGCACAAAAGAGAATCCTCGACTGGTTTATTTTGCAACATCATTGACAACAAAAGAGCAACTAGAATTCCACAACTTCTTTGCATAGAGACAAATAAATTTTGCCTGGTCATATGCAGACATGCTTGGGTTGGATCCTGAAATTTTTCTACATCACTTACCCTTACAACTAGGTTTCAAACCAGTAAAACAAAAATTGAGGAAAATGCATCCAAAAATTGCTTTACTAGTCAAGGCAGAACTCAAGAAACTGTTAGACATTGGTTTCATTAGATCAATCGACTATGCAGATTGGATTTCCAATCTTGTACCAGTCACTAAACTAATAGGAGGCATCCGCATTTGCACTGATTTTAGAGATATCAACAAGGCTTGTCCTAAGGATGACTTCCCTTTGCCTAACATAGACATGATAGTAGACATGACAACAGGTTATGAGATGTTGTCCCTTATGGATGGATTTTTAGGATATAATCATATCAGAATTTCAATTGAAGACCAACCTAAGAAAACTTTCACTTGTCCTTGGAGAACGTATTGCTAGACTGTTATGCCCTTTGGACTCAAAAATGCTGGAGCAACCTATTAACGTGCCATGACCACCATTTTTCATGATCTAGTACACACTCTTATGGAGGATTATGTCGATGACCTTATTGTTAAATCCAAGACAAGGGCAGAACATTTATAGGTTTTAGACAAGATATTTCAAAGGCTAGAGAAGTATAAAGTGATACTCAATCCCAAGAAATGTGTGTTTAGAGTCAAGTTAGGAAAGCTTTTAAGCTATATCATTTCTAGATGAGGCATTGAAGTGGATTCGGCCAAGGTAAAAGAAATCATAGACATGCCCCAGCCAACTAATCTTAGTCAACTAAGGACATTAAAAGGAAGACTGCAATCCATCAGAAGATTTATATTGCAGTTAGTAGATAAGACATCCTTTTCAACATTTACTTAAGAAAGGGGTGCCCTTCGCATGGACAGTCAGGTGTGGAGAGGCTTTTCAACTGATTAAAGAATATTTACTCACACCACTAGTCTTAATGCCACCTGTTGAAGGATGACCATTGATTCTTTAGATTACAACAACCCATTCATCACTTGGAGCATTGCTTGCACAGAATGACGATGAAGGTGATGAAAGGGAAGTATATTATATCAGTCAGACTTTGGTAGGCTATGAGCTCAACTATAGTACCATTGAACGAACCTGTCTTGCAATAGTATTTGCTACCCAAAAACTAAGGCACTATATGCTAAACCATCAAACGATGTTGATTGCTAAAATCGATCCTCTAAAATATCTTCTCAGCAAGGCAGCATTAATAGGGAAACTGGCCAAATGGGTTATGATACTTAGTGAGTATGATATCCAGTATGTGGAGAGAAAGGCTATTAAAGGACAAGTCATTGATGCTTAGTTAGCTGACACACCAATACAAAAAAATCACCCATTAGTTGCATACTTTCCTAATGAGTTTATATTCACCATAGACACAAACATAATATGGAAACTATACTTTGATGGCTCACATACAAATCATGGCTCAGGGGCTGGTATACTGTTTATCACACCACAAGGTGATTCCATCCCTAAGTCCTTTAGGATTGCATTCCAATTTACTAACAACATAACAGAGTATGAAGCTCTAGTGACAAGGTTACACATGGCAGTCAAGTGGAAAATTAAGAACCTATAGGTATATGGTGATTCTCAACTAGTAATCAGAAAGGTAAATGATGATTATGAGACTAAGGATGAGAAGCTTACTCCATACAAATGCATGGCTGATAGCTTTAAAGAGTACTTTGACAAAGTCAAATTTCATCAGATACCTCATGTTTTAAATAGGGCAGCAAACACTATGGCTACAATTGCATCACTTCTCGACATTCCTAACAACATGCCTAAGTTTGAGTTTTTGGTAGAACAACTTTTGGTCCCAACTTACAATATCCCAGATTCTGAAATGGTGTGTGATATTGTTGGTCTTGATTCCCCATAGTACAAATAAATCTATGACTACCTTCATGTCAAAATCATACCCACTAGCCTTTCAAACAACCAACGTAGTACATTCCTTCGTAAGTCAGCCAAATACGCCATCGTCGAAGACACCCTATATAGACGTGCCTTAGATTATACCCTACTGAGATGTCTTGATTCTAATGAAGCACAAGCAACCTTGCGAGGGGTGCATGAGGGTATATGTGGGTCCCATTCTAGCAGTCCTACCTTAGCCAAAAATATTATGAGATTGGGTTATTATTGGCCTACTATGGAAAATGACTCATATGTCTTTATAAGGAAATGTCGCCAATGCCAAGTTCATGGAGACTTGATACATGCACCAGCACAGGAGCTTCATCCTATAACGTCACCATGGCCCTTCACCTAATGGGGACTCGACCTCATAGGTAAGATCCATCCCACATCATCCAATGGCCACAAACTCATCATCACTACCACTGACTACTTTACGAAGTGGATTGAAGCTATTCCTATGACATACATTACCGACACACAGATCTCTAAGTTTATCCTGAACTATATCATCTGTGGGTATGGTGTCCCTCAGTCTATAATCAATGATAATGGCCGCCCATTTAAGAATCAAGAAGTCTGCCTTCTTTGTGATGAATTTATATTCAACATCACTTTTCCACTCCACACTACCCACAAGGTAATGGCCAAGCAGAGGCATCTAACAAAACCATCATTAGAATCCTCAAAAAGACTGTCAATGATGTTGGCCATGATTGGAATTTATAGCTTAATCCCGCCTTATGGGCTTATTGCACAAGTATCTGTACTCCCACTGGCGCCACTCCCTATTCACTAGTATTTGGTTCTGAAGCCATTCTTCCTATTGAGGTCAAGATTCCTTCCCTGAAGGTATCCTTGAAAGGCCACATTGATGATGAAGAGTACCGAGTATCGAGACTCCATGAGCTAGATTTCCTGGATCAGCGAAGACAAAAGGCACTAGACCATCTCCAAGCATATCAGAATCACCTTCGTCGTACCTATAACAAGAAGGTCTTGAACATAAACTTTGACATTGGTGACCTAGTTTTAATGGAGAACCCAAAAAATCAAGCAAAAAGAGAAAAACCAGGAAAGTTTGAACCAAACTGGTTAGGACCTTATATTGTTACAGAAGCCTTTGGATCAGGAGTGTATCAACTCTCTACTCCTGAAGGGGAACCATTGTCCTTGCCAATAAATAGTCTTCATCTGAAGAAGTTGTACGCATAGCTTCTGAGGGCCTTGTCTTAATTAGCCAAAAAAAAAAATCATAAATCAAAAAAAAATCGTTACCAAGGTGAAAACCTGGCAAACAGGCATCTTGGTAACACCAAAAAAATTAGATAATCTAGAAAATAGTAAAGAAAAATAATTTGTCCAATAGTGAAAACCACTTCAGTGGCGCTTTGGATAGGTAGCATGGTGAAAACCTGGCAAACAGGTGCCATGTGTAGTTGACTCTACTCCTTTGTCTACTATTATTCTAATATAGTATACCCTTTACATAGTCCACTATCCCTGTACATAGTCTACTACCCTAAACATACTACCTATCCCTATACATATCCCTTATCTTTTGTGTCCATCGCTTGTATATACCATTCATAATAAGTGGTAGTCTTTCCTATAACCTGGAATGATTGACATTGAGTGCATTTCATATTCCTCATTTTACCCTATTCATAATCAATTGGTCTTATTATCAACCGGGGGCAAACACTTGATGTGTGTCATATTGGTTCTTACATTGGCTATGTTGAAGATGTGAAACCATAGAAAAATCCAAAAACATCAGAAAAATTCAAAAGGGCCAAAAAAAAAAATCAAAACATGTCGAAAATCCAAAAATAGAGTCAAAGTCAGTCGCACTTGGCAGTCTTTGTCATTAGTTGAACTACGTTGCCTCTGCGACTGGACGTAGGAAAGGCCATCTGCCGATGTGCCCCCAAGGCATTAGGTTAGTCCGTTTAGGTTTTCCTATATAAAATCATGATTCAATCCATATGCTATATGACAAGGCCATTGGTCGTGTCAAACTACGAGGTCTCTGCATGTATAACGTAGGCAAGGCCATCAATCGTTGAGCCCTCAAGGCTGCACTAGGTTAGTCCTTTAGGGTTCATCACATTCACTATTAGACACATCTTCTATTTTTAGTAAGTCTTTTCAGTCAAGGTCAAGTTGAACTACGAGGTCTCTTTGAGTCTTGTTCAGGATGAGTCCTTCCTGAATACAAATATCAGCAAAACAATCTATGTCTTATATAGGATGAGTCCTTCCTACATAATCGACATTGTCAAACAATCAAACATAGCCTTACACAGGTTATCACATCAATGACATTTGACTCAACGTCTTATACGATACATGTCTTTCTAAAACCAGGCTTTGTCATGCCTTATATAGATAGTCATAACTTTGAAACCAGACTCAAAGTCTTATCCGGTATGTGTATCTCTTGAAATCAGCCTCTATCAATCAATCATTCTATCAATCACAACTAATCAAACAAACAAGATCAAGTTTTGGAAAATATCTTATGGGCTTTTTGACCTTATGGCTTATTTATCTTATCATTTCACTTGACTTTATAATGAGGATTATGTTACTAGCTTTCTCAAGGATGTCCCATGAAGGATTTAGAGAAGCAACGATGTATCAGAATTCTATTTTCTTGGACTGCTATTTGTCAACTGTCTTTTAAATTTGGATTTTGAGTCATGTTACTAAGTTTCCTCAAGGATGTCCCATGAAGGATTTAGAGGAACGATGATCTCTCATGACATGTCTTTTATTTTGTTTGTTGTATGTGGTTTGTCTTGACAAAAACACTGGGGCAACTTGTGCCCTTAGTATGAGTTAATGACAATCCTTGTCTGCGACTTTCTGTTGTTAGTAAGTGGATGACCTTGGACACCTTGATCTATGTCATATCATGGTGTTTTTCTCCATTTGTATTAGTCCCACCCAATGATGATAAAGTGCAATATCTTTTGTGATATAGCGAAACATCAAAGATTGCTAATACTAACATCCATCGCATTTCTTTCAATATTTCTCAATCTTTCTTTCTACATTGACAATTCTTCTTTCTTGCATTATGACGGAGTCCTGTGACACACCAATAGAAGTCATCCTGCATACACATTCATGTTAGAAAATATCATTTCCAAATCATACATCGTTAATCATGCATACATCTTGCATTTGAAAAATACATACATATAGGCATTTATCATATCTAGGACATCATAGCATCATAGACATTCATCATCATACAATACATATCATAAGTATTCCATGTACATAACAAATGTAAATACATGCAACACATTACATTTGTATTGCATCACATGTAGAGAGAATTGCACATATAACATCATATTGCATCTCATAACTATAAAATTCAACATCACATAGAGTCAACATCACATCATGGGTATTTCCAGGATCATGGTGGGCAAAAAAGTGGCGATGAGGAAAAAAACACGTCTTTCATCGATCGAAAAACGTGAAAAGAATGTGTTGAATTTTTTTAGGCTCGGGTGTTACCATACAAAACACTAAACCTAGTTTTACAAATTGGATATCCAATTTGCAAAAAGCATATATAAAAAAACTTAATCGTTGTTTTTAAGTTATTTGACAGTGAAGAACCTGTGGGCGCACAGTGAATTGCTTCTTCGCGTAACGGATATCTGATTTGGCCAAAATCTGATTTGGAAAGGTATGTTTTTTTATTTTTATTTGATTTGATTCAATTTTGATTTAGATTTGAATGATTTCATATGGTTTTTTGTGGATTTTTTTAAAAAATAATGTTTTTAATTGAATTTTTATGAAAAATTTGAGTTTAGAATGGATTTTGATAAAAAAATGAATGTTTTTTGTGGATTTTTTTCACAATAGTTTTTTGATTGAATTTTTATGAAAATTTGAATTTAGAATGGATTTTGATAAAAAAATGAATGTTTTTGTGGATTTTTTCAAAATAGGGTTTTTGATTGAATTTTTATGAAACAATTGAGTTTAGAATGGATTTTGATAAAAAAATGAATGTTTTTAATGGATTTTGATTTAAAAATAGTGTTTCTTATGTATTTGTATTAAAAATTAGAGAATTTTTTTTTAAAGTAGGGTTTTTTTTGGATTTTTTTTAAAACTAGGGTATTTTTATAATATTTTCATTTATATTGTCTAATTTTAATTAGATTAATTATTTTTTAACTTTAATCAGGCATTATGGCTGCCGAGAATGAGATTGCACAAATTCCACTAGTTGAGAATGAAAATCCACCAGTTGAGAATCAAAATGCAGAAATGCCAAATGCTCCACCACCTTCGTAAGCATCAATTGAAGACTTAATTCATGAAAAATTGGAGCAATTGAGGGGAATTTGTGAGGTTCATAAGAAAATTCCTTGACTATCCCGTATGTCAACCACATTGACAGGAATAATTACAAATGTAGAAACCCTTTCCACCCAACTGTTATCTCCTGAAGTTGCACCCTGTTGAACCTGATGTCCAACGCCTCAGTGTAACATGGGAAGACCTCTAATGCTGTGGGTCACTTGTAGACAGAGGTCAACCTCTGGAGAAGGCCGGCTTCCTTTGGGTATCACCTAAACTAGCAATTTTGTGAGGGTAAAAGGAGAAAGAATGTATACAAATGAAACTAAACTATGGTGATACACTGTATTGATAAGAAATCATGGAATGAAATAAGAAGAAAATACTCTGAGAAACTTAAATGTAACTGTTTCACATAGTCAAAACAACTTCTTTTAGATCTATGAATCAATCTTAACAGGCTCGACCTACATACACATCTTAGGAAGGAGAGATAAACGTCACAGCCTTAGGTATGAATACAAATTTTAGAAAAACACAGTCAAGAACTTGCATAGTCTAAAATATAGAAATGAGAGTAATACAAACATTAACAGTAGCTTCCAAGGTAAACTCTGTGTTGTATTCTAGATTCCAGTTGAGTTACAAAACATACATTTAGTCAAGAAAGGATTGATAAAAATCACTAACTCTTTAGAGTGCATAATCTGTTCAAAATCTTTACAAAAAGGCAAAAAATGCGTTATATATCAAAAATGTCAGCCCTTAGGGCTTACAAAATATCAGGCCTTGGGATAGATCTCTCCCTAGATCTTTTGATTGAATTTAAAGCTGCACCTTGCATGTCCATGTAGGTGAAGAGTCACCCCAAAGAAGCCTTCTTCAGATCTTTCTGTAACCACCGCATTTACTTCCTAGTATTGTGTCTTGTTTGAACCTCTTCGGTTGAGCACTTTGAATGCCCCTGAGCTCAGAATAGACACACATTGCTTTTTCATTATGTTGGTCTTCATCTGGTTCAGCTATCAATGACTTACTTGTAGCCTTCTCTCTGATTGGCTGGCCATACGCCACATGAGACTGCCAACAGTCAAAGGCTAGCTCAATCAGAATCGCATGTCAGTGAGACACTCATTGTGTCTCCCTGATGCGATTATATCATTTTGCAACTTATCGGCATGATTCATTATCATTAGCAAGAGTCATAACGAGCTACATATGTTTCAGCAATGAGTCCACCCTCTCCTCAATAGGGGAGACATTGCCACATCAGTGAGAACTCAGGGTGAAAACACAATGCTATACCAAAGTCAATCCACTTCGACAAGACCTCAAGAAGTCGCTAGGACCTCATGCCTAAAGCCTCAACTCCCGGAGAGCTCGGTTCATTTGCTGTCGGCAGGACCCCCTTAGTTCACCGAGACGTCATGTAGAATTCCTTTCCCTTTGGCGAACTTCTTTCATTTCGGGAGGCTCCACTGGTTGGTGAGACCTTTGCCGATGACGCTTCCTATGTCGCCAAGACCTTCCCGTGTCGCTGAGACTCAATAGCGAGCTAAAAATGTTACACTGAAGGCTCCTTTTACTTTGCTGAGATTACTCCTCGGTGAGCTCCTTTTGTTGGCGAGACCTCCTTGGTTCGTCTAGACCTCACACGGAGGTCTTCTCTTTCACCGAGTTCATTTCGATATCTCCCCAAGCTCCTCTTCATTTGACAAGACACCTGAGTGTCAGTGCGACATTTTACCGAAAGAAAGAGGCTACACTGAAACCCTTCATCTTCTGTCAGTGAGACTCCTTTGATGTCACCCCGAACACATTCCATTCCACCAAGCTCTTCTTCATTCGGCAAGACACCCGAGTGTCTGTGCGATGTTTTACCGAAAGAAAGAGGCTACACTGAGACCCTTCATCTTCTATCGGTGAGACTCCTTTGATGTCACCCTGAATGCATTCCATTCCACCGAGCTCTTTATTTTCCTTCGACAAGACCGTGGCAATTTGAGAAGACTTCATATCGAGGTCCAATAGTCATACCGATTCCTGCTTCCATTGCTGAGACTGCCTTCATTCACCAAGACATCTTATAGAATTCCTTTTCCTTCGGTGAACTCTTCATTCTGCAAGACACCCGGTGAGACCCTTTGTTGTCGGTGAGACATTGGCCTATTGGCTAGACCTCTTGTCAGGCTCCTTAACTCTCGATGATGAGCTACTTTCTCTTCAGTCGGGGAGACATCTGCCTTCACCAGTGAAATTACTTCCTTTGGTCGAGATCACCTTCGTTCGCCGAGACATGGCCATGTCAGCAAGACCTCAGGGCGATGATTGGAAACTACACCGAAGTCAACTGTCGGGGAGGCCTCCTGCATTCGGTGCAACCTTGTCGAGCCCCTCACCTTTTTCTGAGCTCTTCATTTCGGGGAAACTTTTTACAATCGCCAAGACATCTCAATGAGGTCCCTTAGTCGTACCGAGGGCCCTCTTTCTTTTGTGTCAGGGAGACATCTTACTGTTAGCCAGACCTTGTTCTGAAGCTCGCTTCCTTTTGCTGATGCTGCTTCAAGAATGATTGTCAGGGAGACCTTTTGTCTTTAGCAAAACCTCTTAGTGAAGTCTGTTGACATACACCGAAGGTATCCCTTCGGCGAGACCTCCCATAGATCGGCGTGACATTCTGGTGAAAGCACCAACCTACACCAAGAACATTCTATCTCAGTATGACTCTACCCCTTCAGCCAGACCTTACGGCGATATCCTCCATCTTGCTAGGCGATGCGTTTACTTTTCCTTTGGTCGAGGAGATATCTCCATCTCTGCAAGACCCCTCGCCGAGACCTCTATCCTTTGGATGAAACTGCTTCACTTCGATGAGACTCAACCCAATCGATAAGACATTTGACCAAAGACGAAGCTCATGGTAATGATGCCTTTACTTAGCAAGAGCCCCCTTTAGTCAGCGAGACATCTACGTGGTCTTGGCGACTCTCCTCTTTTGAGGATTTTTCATGCCGATCCTGACCTAGGTGAGCCTTCCAACTGCATTCTTCTTGAACTAGCACCAAATGCATGATTTACCCCCTAATACAAATGACCAATTTGGACCTTCAAGAACTCTTGAAAACACAAATGTCTCCCTAATGAGCCCATGGATGAAAATTTGGCAACACCAACATAATGCCTTTCATTCATGGTGAGAAACCATGAGGGAATATTACGCATGTGGATTGTCTTATGATGATGTGAAAGATCTCCAAATAACAAAAGACCAAATAACCTCTTTATTTATTAACCCTAGCACTGGTTTGCCAGTTAATGTTGACAAACTAAAACTTTCTATAAAATGGTGCACGCATAGGGGCATAGTAGATAACTTCTGGGATCGTTGGTCTATGGTTTTTGATAAACCACCCAACAATAATCTTGATGTACCTTTTTACTTTATTAAAAAATTATATGCTAAGTTTTTGTTAGGGCATCATGTCAATTACTTTGACATTAAACCCTTCCAAGGCATTGGTGGAGGTATACCCTAGGACAGGCCAAGGGCAACTAGAGTAGTTAGGCACCCACATGTTCCCTATCCTCCCCTTCCTCTGCCACCTCTAGTACAACATCCAGATATTATGGAGGATGCAACCACACAAACTATCCAGGCCATTCACTCTTTGAGTAGTCTTTTGGTTTCCCATGCTTCTTCAATAGCTCAGCCACAGTCTGGTAATCTTGGCGATGGATCTAGGGTTGTTGCATCATCCTCCTCGGGTCCACATATTTGTGTGTCACATATTTGCAATACGTTCCAGCAAATATGCTTGAGTTCTATTGTACAACCACCTAACTAGCCATTAGACACTTCTGATTATGACATACAGGATGTGGAGATTATAGCAGATCACATGCAGGGGAGTGGAGCACACCCTACAAAGTCCTCTCCTGCTAGAGAGGTGGACATTGGAGTAGTTACATAGGTAACATTTAAGGTGTAAATTCATAACTTGAATTTTTTTTAAATGAATATTAATAAGAGATAGTATCAAGTACTAATATTTATTTACATGGTCTATTTAATAGTTAATGTCTGAGGAGGAGCTCACACGGGTGACTGATAGCACCCTTAGGGCCATTTCATTTGGCCTCGAGACACACACAGTATGTATTTTCGCACTCACTCATTTACATTTTTTACTGTATACTTGCTTGTCATTTGAATTGTCATTAATGAAATTATATATTAACTTATATGTTTATCTTATTCTTTGCTTGTTGGAAACACCTAGTGCGAGCGAGGTGCGATGCTCTCTAGATTATGGATGCACAATGTTAGATAAGGGAAAGGTAATTGAACTCAAATTTGATTGAATTAAGATTTAGAAGATATTTTATTGATTATGCATACATTGACATAGATTTTTAGTTTCATATGTACTTGTCATTTTTATGTATAGGTGGTTGTGAGCTATACATCATCATTGATAAGTGCCACAACACTTGAAGGAGTAGGTATTCGAACACCTGAAGGAGGAGGTGTTGAAACACCTAAAAGAGATACAAAAAAAGATCAGCCTAAAGAGGTATGTGTTTATTTTATTTTGTGCTTGGTAAATATGTTCTTATTACTGACAACTCTATGCTAACTTGGATCAATTTCATGTTTTTGTTCACATATATAGATTGACGTTACAAAATTTGGTTTGGTTAGTTATTTGAGAGGGGTATATTCTATGATTCCTGACCCTTCGAAGAGACGTATATTTCAGGTAATCAAGATTTCAATTTTAGAGTTCAATTATAATTCAATGTGTATTGATTTTTATGTTAATTATTTGATTTTAAATTATATAGTATAACTAATCTCAATTGTGGTTTGAATTTTTCTTTGTGCACTACCTTGAGCCAACGAGTGCTTCAAAGAGGCTCCATTTTGATGATCCACGAGTTTTAGGATGAGATAGACATTTTGGCATGTAAATTTTGAATAGATATCCGAGATGGCATATGCCACATATTGTAAAACTTTGTTTGAGTTGGCGTTGATGCCATTTTTGTATATGGACATACACTTGATTATTGGATAATTTGATATATATAGAAGTTGATAATCAAAATTTAATTTCCTCCTCATGTGCATGATTAAACTCTTTGAAAATTTAATCAAGTGAGCAATGGTTAAATATCAATGTACAATAGCATAAAAAGAATGGTTAAATATTATGTAGTTTATATTCATATTGCTGATTACATTGCATTGCACATCTTTCAAACTCAAAGCATTACTTCACATTGCATAAGTAACAACAACTACGTTGATAGATGAAAAATTTCAATAACAATATAGTTTTTACAAAGTCAACCTAAGCAGTTATGCAATTACTTCACATTACATAACTAATAACTAGGAGCAACTATCAATTGCATTAGCTTGTCATGGAATTCTATGAGACCGCATTTCTTTGAGGGAACTTGGCACAAAACTCACAAAAAATGAAAAGAAAGCACTTGAACAAACTTTAAAGGGGTCTCAGGCTTGCTGCCCCCTCATTCCACACGCTATGTAGCCATTTACTTGTAGTGTAGGGGCTGAACAATCGAGAAAACATGTAAAAATAATATATATGTAGATGTGTAGCCTAGAAGCATGAATTACGATTAGAATAGCACATAACATCATATAAACAAAAAAACCACTATAAACTTGACTGTCATTTAAAACATGCATGATAAATATTCATCGTTGAAACTTGAATTGTGGTAGCTTGATATACAAAGTCTATTGATGCCAGGGTTCAATTTGTATGATATTGAAAAAAAAAGACAACTGAGTAGAGTTATCAGCATTCTTCAAAAATCATAAGAATTCTTTTTAGTACACCTCAAGAGTTATCGACAATCTTCTTGTGAAGTTCAAACATTATTTTGTATCATTGTTACATTGTTCTTGAGAGTGGTAGCTTAATATAGGTCCATAATACAAAACCTAGTTTACCTGTGCAGTGTAACAGTGGCATAGGAAGATTTTTCTTTGAAAGCAAAAATGAAAGCTCAGCCTCTTGGAATGAAAATGCTTGTTTGCAAAACAAATGAATAAGAATGAGGTAGTTAAGGTGTTTGAAGTGATTTAGAGGTTGCTTTTAGAGAAGAGAGATGTTGAAGAGTACATCAAGTCAATGAGAACTGAAGTGTAATGTGTTTTAGTTTGTGGCACTCCTTTGTTTCTCAATAGATGTGTGATAAATTCTTAGTTCAATGATGTTGAATAATTTTTGAAAAAAGAAAGTTGTGTCACAGTCCACATTCAATCCAACAAGCAAAAATGAAAGCCCAGCCTCTTGGAATGAAAATGCTTGTTTGTAGAAAAAATGAATAAGAATGAGGTAGTTAAGGTATTTAAAGTTATTTAGAGGTCACTTTTAGGGTGGAAGGCTTAAAACTCCATTTTAAATGCACAAAAAAGAACGAAATTACTTCAAACCAAGTTTGTGAAGAAGTAATCCAGGCTGCCCTAATTAGTTTCTTAAGAGTCCAAAGTGCTAAAAGGTAGCAATCTTTAGAAGGTCTATTTCTCGAGACCGTGGATGCTTGTAGACTTTGTCCGCCATTATGGATTGTAAGAAACCATCTACAAAAACCTCTCTCAGCTTTTGTTATCTCGCAGGCATTTTCCTCTATGGTGATGACTTTTCAGTGCAAGGAAAAGTTGCCAGATGCAAGCAGTGTAAAGTTGCAAAGTGGTGCAACTTTCACTCCACAACTCATACGACCAAACAGACTATTCCAACACGTTCGAATGGGTACATTTACACTAGGGATGGTCCTCTCTTGCACCCAAATACGCTGAATCACTCCGAGCTACATTGGACTGGCGATTTCCCTTAAGAGTCCAAAATGCTAAAAGGCATCAATCTTTGAAGGTCTATTTCTTGGAGACCGTGATGATTATAGACTCTCTGTTTGAGGCTATGGGATAGTGTTGGGACCATCTACAAAAACCTCTCTCAGTTTTTGCTATCTCGAAGGTGTTTTCCTATGGTGATGACTTTTCAGTGGAGGGAAAAGTTGCCAGATGCAAGCAGTGTAAAGTTGCAAAGTGGTGCAGCTTTCATTCCGCAACTCGTACGACCAAACGAACTGTTACAACACGTTTGGATGGGTAGTTTTATGCTAGGGATGGTCCTTTCTTGCACCCAAACACGCTGAATTAATCCAAGCTACATTGGACCAACGATTTCCCTTAAGAGTCCAAAGTACTAAAATGCAGCAATATTTGAAGGGCTATTTCTAGAAGACCGTGATGCTTACAGAAACTTTGTCTAAGGCTATGGGATTGTGTTAGGACCATCTACAAAAACCTCTCTCGGTTTTTGCTATCTCAAAGGTGTTTTCCTGTGGTGATGACTTTTCAGTGGAGGGAAACGTTGCCAGATTCAAGCAATGTAAAGTTGCAAAGTGGTGCAACTTTCATTCCACAACTCGTACAACCAAAAAAACTATTCCAACATGTCTGGATGGGTATGCTTACACTAGGGATGGTCTTCTCTTGCACCCAAACACGCCGAATCACTTCGAGCTACATTGGACTGGCGATTTCCCTTAAGAGTCTAAAGTGCTAAAAGGAAACAATCTTTGAAGGGCTATTTCTCGGAAACCGTGATGCTTAAAAACTCTCCATCTAAGGCTATGGGATTTTGTTGGGACCATCTACAAAAACCTCTCTCGGTTTTTGCTATCTTGAAGGCGTTTTCCTGTGGTGATGACTTTTCAATGGAGGGAAAAGTTAATAGATGCAAGTAGTGTAAAGTTGCAAAGTGGTACAACTTTCATTCTGTGACTCGTACGACCAAACAAACTGTTCCAACACATCCGGATGGGTACATTTACGCTAGGGATGGTCCTCTCTTGCACCCAAATATGCCAAATCACTCCAAGCTATATTGGACTGAGTGAAATTAGGGGAAAAATTGATGCAGACACAAGGGCACAATCACAAATTCTTTGCAACCTGCCTATTTGAGGCATCTAACAAGATTATTCTGACCTCTTTGGAAATTCCAAAAATCCTTTAAAACTTGACAAGCAACTAAATACACATTTCCCTCTTTAACCCCCTTAAACCCTTGTAATAGTGAGAAACTAGTTTTTGTCCAATTACTCCACAATCTTCCAAAACACCAGATGAACACATGACTGATTCAAACACCCATATCTAAGTTACACAAAATATATGAGAAACAACATAGACTCCTTTGGACCAGCGTTGACTTCCTATACATTCACCCTTCAACAGGCTACTCAATTAGCCCAAAAATGCAAGCAACATACCTTTAAACACCACACAGACCCCTAAAACCTTGAGGCAGCAAATAAATTGCCAAGAAAAAAAAGATTCTGCAATTGGATTCCATTTGTATGGACCTATAACTGTCAAATCAAAAAACCCTTGTTTTTAGTGTAATTCTTGAGGGTTTATTGGATGTAGCACTTCCACAACCTTTCAAACTCTTCCACCACCTTAGGCACCCCCAATATGCTTAGAAAACAAAGAAACTCATATTATCTTAGAGATTTTTGCAAACTCGAGGGTAAAAACTCTATTTTCAAGTGAAAAAAACCACCATTTTTAGACCTTTAACTCTTCATTTTATTTCAAAACCCAGTTCTCCACACCTTCCACTCTTGAAATAACATCAAGACATGTAATAACATTTCTACATAAATTTTTTATACAAAAATGCTTGAATGGCTTGTGCAGGGGCAGAAAACACAAGAAAAATAGTAAAATATGAACTGAGCAATTGAAACTTTATTGATTCAAAGAAAAAAAATCCTTCAACCAAACCTGTCTCAAGCCCTTGAAGGCCTTAAGTACACCTGCATAACCCATGAAACCTTCATATAATTCCTCCAATTTACAAAGAAATGGGAAGATAAAATCATGTAAGTGGTTTCCCCAAACTAATTGCCACCAAAACCATTCTTGATAGTTTAATACCACGAACCACCCCAACGTGTAATTATGATATCACTCAAGATAGAATCCATGAATAGATAATGTGTTTGACCAATAACTCATCGAGAGCACAAATTCCCAAAACTAGCCCTCCACTATGAACATATCAACTAAGTAGGAACCCATAACATTATGGAAAGATGATCCACTTCTCCCAATGTAACTCCCAAGCATTACATGTGAGAGATGGTCAATTTCATTAATGGAAACAATTGTGTGACTCCCATTGATGACCTTATTTATTCAATGCCATTACAACAATATCCCAAGCATTCCAAAGAATACTAATGAAAAAAATATTTCCATCAACACCTCATGATCATTCAAGTACTCATTCTAATAGTACAAGAGATTTACACATCAAATTTCAAGTGAATATAATTTACTATATCATAACATAAAAAATGCAAAACCTAATAGAAAAATAAATCAATGACGTACAAGTATGTATAAGAAAGTTCAAATTTGAAAATAGAATGTAAACTTAGAAAACTGTAGATTTGAAAACCTTAATAATGTAAAACCCTAAAAAGAAGGTTGGATCAAGTGTAGGATTGGTTGGGCTCAACAAAATATAAAGAAAAAAAAAAGTTTATTTATGAAGTTAACCTAGGATAATTAAGTAAATGCAATCAATCAAACACAATCAACCTAACATAATTAAGGGTTGATAGGGGTATTTGATAATTAAGGGTTGATAAGGGTATGAATGTTTATCTTTGATCTACTCTTGAATATTTAGGGACTTGGTGGTATTTATAAATATCATAAGGGTTGTTGATTTCTCATGGAGAGGAAAGTTCTCCTAGATCAATCCCCAAAAAGTGAAACAAGATTAAAAATAGTTGGCAAGCACTCTAGATGTTCAAATTTGTTACTCATTTTTATTGCATTGAATCAAAATGTCTCACTATTAATTGCTCCAATGCTATAAGATAAATGAATGTTTTCATGATTATAATGAATATATTGTATGTTATTAATGCTAGTGTATATCATCAAATTATGCCAAACATGTGTTTAGTCAACTCAAAGTGGGTGAATGACACCACTTAGCCAAAAGTTTGAATTTTGAATTTTAAAATGAAAGGGAATAGGTTTGTGACCATGAGGTCACCCTTGCAATTGAAGAAGTGTCCTAGAATGGGTTAATAGTTAAATCTAAGTGGCTAACAATCAATTCCAGGTGGCTAATGGATAAATGAGGGCATACCCATTGGTGAATGTGATAAATGGGAAAATAAGGTAAATGTATAGATGTGTGTGAATAAGAATAGGATAGGGCTAATTTTATAGTGATTTAAGTATGCAAATTGATAAAAGGCTAGAGAGATGAGCTTGAATTTAGATGTTGAGTCACTACGTACATGTATCAAGACATTTCTTCAAAATAGACACAAAATTGTGTGGGAAATGACATGGTATGCACAAATTTTACTATTACAATTACACACATATTGATTTACAAATGCTTTGCATATAGATTAAATTTACTTCAAAAGTAATACCTATTAATACTTCTTCTTTAAGAAAGAATGATTATGTATTCTCTAATAAAAATTTCACCATAACAAGACTTCTTGCAATTACTTCAATTGTAGCATACATAATTTCATATTGCACCTATCAATGTGCCCATTACATCTTCACGTGTGATTGCTAGTATATGTATGTCTCTTCAAAAAACATAGATGGGTTAAGCTCTCTCCTTACTCTTTGAGTAAGAGATAGAGTAAGAGATAGTAGGGGAGAGGACTAGATAGTATTACAAAACCTGGTTCAAATGAGCATACCAACAAGAAAGAACCAGGAAGAAAACCTTCGGTTGTAGCTCGATTAAGTACAAAAATAGACCCCTTTACAAAACCTATGAGTTTCCAAAATACATACCCCTTTACATTTTAAACATACCCTTTATACAATGCCAAACATTTGACCCATATTTCCAAAACATCCTTTGGGTATAGATTGTACTTACATACACAATTATGACCATTTTACATTGTTTCCAATTTGAGAATTCAAATTTTACAAAGGATACTCCTACTAGAGGCATTAGTGGGTCTGACAATATTGCGTGATATGTTCACATTTTTGGTAAATGAGTACACCTTGCAAACCATCAAAGGTAGCTTAGAATAACCAATCTATAAACATTCTAAATGACACAAAATATGATGAGATGGTAATGAAAAGCTATAAAGCGTAGAATAACCAATGCTGTATTATTTGTAATCTATTGCATACCTCTTCAAAAGGATCAAAGTTGGATATTGTTGTAGTAGGTCCATGATCAATCATGCTAGGAATATCATAAAAGTGGGAAAATGAGAAATCTATATTGTCACAATAGAAAAAATGCTTAGACTAACATATCTATATTAATCTAAACAACTTGAATGATGATGAGTTGGTGATGCAAACTATAAAAGATGCATACCTCTTCAAAAGGATCAAAGTTGGATATTGTTGTAGTAGGTCCATGATCAATCATGCTAGGAATATCATAAAAGTGGGAAAATGAGAAATCTATATTGTCACAATAGAAAAAATGCTTAGACTAACATATCTATATTAATCTAAACAACTTGAATGATGATGAGTTGGTGATGCACACACTATAAAGATGCATACCTCTTGAAAGGATCCCAGAGCTAGCTATTATTGTTTACTTGATGAGTCCACTTGATCAATCATGCGGGGAATATCACAAAGTGGAAAATGAGAAATCTATATTGTCACAATAGAAAGCATTCTTAGAATAACATATCTATATTCTAAAAACTTGAATGATGATGAGTTGGTGATGCAAGAGCTATAAAGGCCTTATACCTCTTGAAGGATCCCGAGGTAGCTATTTGTTGCAATAGGTCCATGATCAATCTTGCCAAAAATATGTAAAAGTGCATAGAAAATATCACTATTAAAGAAACTTGCATTGCAATAGTATATAAAATATCAATATTAAATAAAGAATGCTAATGAGACTGATATAATGAACATGGCATTCTACGACTTCCATTCTTGAAAATACTATTCAAGTGTGCCTGAAGGGTCATCTCTTTGCTTAAGAGTATCCAATATTGCTTCATGATCAACAATACTAAGTGTCCATAGTTGTTTTGTCTTTGGTCTGGCATGATGCTTCAACAACTTAACATTTGTTGCTATAACAAGGTGAGAATACATGAGAATGGTTTTGTGTTTCTCATAGTCTTCAAATGCAGGTATGTCATTCTTTCTAATCATGTATGTTCACAACAAAGTTCCTACAACCATAACTGAACCTGTAGGATACATGAAACCATCATCATCTTCCATCGGTTGTGTTAGCTTATTCTTTACCCACACACATCAAGCCAACCAATAGTCTGATCTCTCTTCATTCCCCTGCGGTGCAACAACTGCAAAAATATGTCCTAGCTATAGTAGATCTGAAAGCAGGTCGTAATCAACTAAACTTTCCATTGTGTCATTTGTCATGGATATTATTTGAGATAAAGGAGTTAGATACTATGGTACCCATGTATCCACCCACTCACTTGACTCGCTTTGATCCCACTCGTACTGAGTACAACTCTGACAAAAACAAGCCAACTCTCATGTCCAAATGGTCCATGTGCCTACATCTAAGCTTCGAAATGAATGCATCTTTGAAGAATATTTGATTGTATGACAATCTAATTTTCCTCCCACTGTACCCTCCTCAATGAACCAAAAGAATCTGTGCACTTTTGAATCATATATCCCTCCCTATGACAATGTTGAACTACACCAATCAACTATAGAACATGCATTTCTGAATTTTTCTCCTAAAATATTCAATTGCTCCTTAACTAGAGCTCTCTTTACGCATGCACCTACTCCATGATGCTCCCCTTTCCCATGTCCAGCTTCAAAAAATCTCCAAATATGAGGTAGACCCCTCTCTACATGCATTCTACTCAACCAATAAAACATATGAGCATTCTTGAATTGACTTGTGCAATTATATGACCAAATTAGATGTCGGCCCAATGCTATATCATGCTCCTACAAGAACTCAAAAAAAATCTTGAAACAATGTTGGACATACTCAAACGAGTGAGATCTATCATCACTCATTTAAAAATGATACTCTCTGATTATCTTTCGATCCTCCTCTATACTATCAGGTGCATGTCTAAACGTTATGTGGACAAAAATAGCAATCTGAATGGAATTGTAATACTGAGATTGTACCTCGTTTGTGAGTTTACGAAAATGTATTTTTGCAAATCAACCAGCGATATAATAGGTTTAATGCAGAAAAGTCCTTACATCCTAAATTTTGATCCAGCAAATGAGACCCTGTATGCCTTGCATACTTGTAGAAAAGGTGTCCTTAAAATCTGAAATAAAGTCTTAACCTTGCATTCCTTTTTAACCAACTCCATCTAGAACCCTCACCTCCACTTTGCAAAGTATATTTGACTATCTCATATCTCTTTTTCTCAACAAGCTTCTTTCCAAATTCATGTTTGGAACTCTCATGAAAACATTGAACAAACTTTAACAAGCGACCACATTGTGAGCACTTTTCATTTAAACAATCATTTCTATAGAAAAAGCAACCATCATCTCTAGAAGATAAAAATAGATCTAGCAAGTCACTTGATGATTTTGGAAGATGCATTGCACCACACTCTTGCAACATTTCATTAGTATGCAAAGTAGAACGGATATAGCATAATAGCTCATGGTACATTGAAAACTCCACATGGTATTTGCAACAAGAAGTATTACAAATCTTAAGAGGCACACAATAAAATGACTTCAAACCCTCAAAAGTCCTTTGCGAGATTTCCATATTTTTATGTGTTTCAATAAATTTTTTAAACAACATTGTTTGGCTTGATTCCAAGAAATGTTTAGGATGTGGTGTACGGTCTCGATTCCCAATTCTTAAGTTTAAAACATCCTTTGCATTGGGTGATACTCTAGAGTTATCATGCCAAAATTGTTGAATTACCTGCTTTACATTATCGGTTAGCTTCTTATCAACACGTGGAAGCCTCCCGATAAAATCCCATGTATCATTTTGAAGAGGATGATCTATTCTTTCTCTTCTTGCAGGTGCTCTATCCAAAGTTTTACGATTTATGTCAAAATCAATACAAGTTTGTCTCATAAAGCGAGCCTTTTTCAATTTATGGCTTACTAGGGAAGTTGTAATGACTCTCCAAGCAACTCTCTTATCCTTTTCCTTGTTACTTTTTCCAATAGACTTGAGAGCATTAAAAATATTTTTGACAATAATAGAATTTTTTTCGGTCTCCTTGTTCACACGAATGTTCAATTTGGCTAGCAAAGATCTCATCTTTTGCATCTTTAGCAATTGTACAAAAAGTTGGCATTGCTCGGTTAATGTCTTATCACTAAAATATTGGTTGAAAATTATTCTAGCCCACAACCGAACAGTTCATGTTGACCTCTTGCCTTCAAAATTTTTTATAATGTTCTCATCAAATTCAAGTAACCATTTAGGGGTTCTTGAAGGTCTTGAAATTGGAATATTTATTTCTTCCATACAAGGTTCTTCATTTCTCATGTAATTTGGTGAAGCATAATTTACACTTGCTTCAATATTATGTTCAAAATCTTCATTTCCAACATTTTCACCTTGAAAATTTTCAATATCAATTTGAATAATTTCATTCCCAATTTCAATATCATGTTCAATAACAATCCAACATTTTCACCTTGAACATTTTCATTATCAATTTCAATATTTCCATTCCCAATTTCAATATCATGTTCAACATCTTCAAATCCAACATTTTCACCTTGAACATTTTCATTATCAATTTCAATAATTTCATTCCTAATTTGAATATCATGTTCAGCATATTCAATTCCAACATTTCACCTTAGATATTTTCACCTTAGACATCTTCAATTTCCTCTTCATGAAGACCATAGGAGTTAAGGTTCCTTAATATTTAACATACCTTGTCTTCTCTTCTGGCTTTTCTCTATCTCTTTTGTCTATATGCTTCAATTTCTTCTTATTTTTAGAAAAGCTTTTCTCTTACGTTTTTGCTTTCGACGACTACTACTCCCCATTATACCTCATAAAAGATGATAAAAAATCATTTCTTATGACAAATTTGAGTAGAAGATGCTCCAAAAGTTGATCTTTGTCTCTTCATGTCTGAAACCGTGTGTATGTCACCTACAAACAGAATGTAGCGTCCGTTGGAATGCACAAAACGACCCACATGGGGCTTTTCTATGGCCCACAAATCCGATATCCATTATGATCTGATATTCGATTCATTTGAAAAAAAATTACGATACTTGTAATGGTATAATTTTAGTTCTATAAATCGGATATCCGATTTGTGTACACATAGACCTAAGGGTTAATGGTAGATAGAGGGATTGAGTGAGAGAGATACCTAAGAGAGGGAGAAGGGGTAGGATGGAGAGAGTTGAGAGGGGGAGAGAGGGAGGGAG
>VDFB02193867.1:199683928-199694292 GCA_007258455.2 Sequoia sempervirens
CTTTACATTTTCAAAGGGAGGCTAGACACATTTTGACAAATTCTTTGTTGATTAGCATTTGAGATTTGGTCCAAAGGTGACAACATGATCCTGAAGGTTTCTTTGCTCTTTTCAGAAAAAGAATAAAAGGTGGAAAATTTGCACATGAGTTCAATTTCCTTGAGGACCTGATCAGGAATGAATTTGATTTAAATAGACAAGAATTGAACAAGGAAAAGTGGATAGCTTATAGTAAGCTACTGGATATTGTGCATGAAATGGATCTGACGTATGATCCATTGATGAAATTCACTCCATACCACAAGAGAATTAATTTTTTAATGAAGAATTTCAAGGAGATAATGGACACCTTGACAACCAAAAGATAAAATTTAAGGCTAAGTCCGATATGCAAGGACAAAGCGGATATACAATCAAACAAGGCCATTATGTCACCACGTAAAGGCTGCGACCCATCTATAGGAGGAAAAGGGATACTGGCAGTGATGAGGAAGAAGTAGACAAAAAAAGGAAGAAAATAATGAAGGCGCCTTCACGACCAGGCTCAAAATTCAAAGTACCTGGGGCTGTCAAAATCATTGAATTAAAATCTTTGCCAATGCAATCCCCATCACCAATTACCCTAGCTAAGCCCTAAGAGGGTAAAGAACTTATCACTCACTAGTGATCTCATTGAAATTATTGTTACTGATCAAGACATGCAGGTTGGTATGTCATCCCTCCTAGGTTAGCTGAATTGGTTCTATCTGATTTGGATATGAAGGGTAAGAGTGTGCAGGATGCAAGAATGGAGGCTTGCAAGGAGTTCTTAGATGACAATGCATTTGTAAAGACTCCTATATTCTTGCAATTGGCATGGAGGATGAAATTGAGGAATATCAAAATAAATGCAAGGAGAGAAAAGAACTAAGGACCAATGTGTCGACAAGAGAATGATGAAGTGAAAGTCGGACTAATGGAAGAGTTCAAAACAATTTTGAAGAAGGAAGAAAACTAGTGAATTAGGGCTAGTGTTTTGATTTTTCCTGAATAAGACATCGCAAATGCAGTGGCTTTCAATGCCATTATGAAGTTCAAGAATCCTTTTCAGGATTCTGAAGAAGAAGTTAAGGTAGCATTACAAAACTCTGCCTTTAGTGAAGAATATGAGACCTTGGCAATTTGGGCATTGGCTCCACAAGGAAGAAAGCCAGACATTGCTGATATTAATCC
Source organism: Sequoia sempervirens (assembly GCA_007258455.2). Lineage (NCBI taxonomy): Eukaryota > Viridiplantae > Streptophyta > Pinopsida > Cupressales > Cupressaceae > Sequoia > Sequoia sempervirens. The sequence continues at coordinate 199,685,141 of VDFB02193867.1, forward strand.
AAATTTCAAAGGAGGATTAATAATAAAGAGAGCTTCAGAGACTACAAAAACTGAAGCCACTAGCTTAACTATGAATGTGGCCAAGTTGGCCCAAACGACTGCTGAAAGGGAGGAGGCTAAAAGAAAGAGCTTAATGGAGAAGTATAACATTTTAATTGAAGAATATAGTAAAATACAATAGAGGAATGTTGAGCTGCAAACTGAAGTAGAAAGGTTCAAGTTTAGACATACTGGGGAAACATCCAATGCTCCAGGAACTAGCACATCACCTCCCACAGCAGGGTCAATGCCTCCTGCTTCTCCAAATGTTTCTACACCAGGGTCTCCCATTCAAAATCCTACTCTTACCCCTCCTCTAGAACAAGTTGATGAACAAACAGATTGCTCTGTTGATCCAACAAAGATGCAACTCATGCAGAAAATTGATCAATTACACACATCACTAAGGGTAAAAGAGGAGGGTTTTCTTTCAAAAGAAAAAAAAATTGTTACTCTTGTTTTAGAGCATTTAAATGAAAAGGTGGATAATAAACTACCCTCTATACATTCTTTATATTCTTTGCTATTTGAATCAATAAATAATATTGATAGGGATCAGGGAATAGTGATTCCAATAATTCAAAATTGGATCCCTAGGGAAAATAATCTAGATGTTATGAATAAAGCCTCAAGGTTTGATGTAAATAACAGGCCCCAATCATTGAAGCCTACTTATATATTAGTTAAATTATTGCAAGGTTTTTAGACCTTACTAGATGATCTAAGTAGGAAAATTAGGGAATTGGTAAGGAACTTCAATGATTGGGGTAACACACTATTACCTAATATAACTGATGAGCAGGGGGAAATCAAAACACTCCCAACAATGGCAGGAACAAGCAAGTAAAGTCATCAATAATCAAATTAAAATAATTTGTGATGACTCGATTATGATTTGTTGGTAACCAGCTATTGGCCATATTGCACCACTCATTTTTGGAATTTTGGAAAGAGTATTTTCTAATTAGTAGTGAAAAGCATTTTCCTGGTACAAAGGCAGAGGATTAATTTTGATCGGGCCAACTGACGAATACCGAGGTGCGCTAAGCATTTGAACCGATGATGAGTAAAAAGAGTGGGCTACCGACATGTGGCAAATCAGATGTTGCAGTTACAACATTTCCAGTTTTGTATGGATGACTTTCTTAGTGTGAGTTTCACATGGTTTTTTGTTATTGCATCAACTTTCCTCCGCTGACATGATGAACAGAACATGTCTTGATGATTGTTGTTGTAACGATTTTTGAACAAGAATATTTTTCAAAGTGGTGGCCTGTACCAAATTTTGGAATATCACCAGCTCCAATTGATCGGTGATGTGTACTTTCCTCGCCCTATTTATTTTCTCCTTCATTTTCTATAAGAAGATCAAGGCCAAGGGCACAAAGTTAGCAAGTTAGATAATTTTTACTCTAGTCTAGGTAGCTGCGAGGGAATTGTAAAGTCCTACTAGAGAAATGCAATTTAGGTTTTAAGTCATTATGTAACAGGTTTTGAGTTCACAGAGATTTAATGTTGTATAACAGTACTAGCATTTGAGTTGAAATGAAAATTCGAGCTCATGTCTCTCCATTGTACATGCATATCTAAACTTTCAATGAAATAACTAAGGGTTGTTTTATCCATCTCACCGTTGTGGTGTGTATGATTCTATTTTAGCTTTAATTCAAGGAATTAATCAAAATGCTTGAATGGGATTATAGGCAGATATGTGCTGTATAAGGATTTGATAAGTAGTCCTGGGTTAGAATGCACACTGATGAAATTGTAATGCAATATTGTCAGGGATCTTATATGTGATGTATTAAATCTGTTATAAACCTCTAGATGCTTATGAATTTGACTCCTGCAATGGATATATGGCACTTATCTAAGTTGTAATTATTCATGTAGTTTAGTATTTGTTTGTCTTTGCCTAGAGCTTGCTACAAATTGCAAATCATTGACTATCTTATATGGATTCGCTGAAGCTATCCTACGCTCCAAATGATACTGCCTATGGAACAAACACCTAGTTGATATTATCTGTCTTGAGCCATTAAGGAGGATCACTACAGGCTGCTAATGTTGTTTTATAAATAAATGCAGAGGCCGTAAACACATTAAGGATCACCCTCCGGTCTTGTAGGAGTTCTAAGGTAATGAGGTTTTAAAGTCCTCGCCATTTGGTCTGTGTCCTCGAATGGCCGACATTGAATTGGCAATTCCATAGGTATATTAGAAGACAAACTTGGTTATATTGTAAAAAGAACCAACATACACGTCAACCACTAAACAACCACCTCTACAACTGACTTTTTAATCTTTTATGATCACATGAAACATAAAACACACTAATTTCAAGGTTGTTAACATAACTATTGAAATGTTTTAATTTTTTGACCTTTCAAACATTAAAAAGTACATCATTAAATTAATTATGTAATGGCATAAAAATTAAAAACATCATGAATTAATTATGCAACCACATAAGTCAAATATAATTCTATCAAGAAATTAATATCAAATAGATAATATAATCACATAACTTATACATTTCAATGTCATTGATCTTCTTCTTCATCCAACTCTTTGTCTGTATCATCCGATCCAGATTTGACATTGTAAGGATTGGTGATATCATCATCATCATCTATATTAGTTTCGATAATGTCATCCACACAGATGTCATCTTCATCAACATTAACTCCTACATCATCATCATCTAGTTCCTCCTCTTTGACATCTTCATCAGGGACATCATCAACTAACTGTTGATCCTGATCATCATCTACATCATTTTCCAGTTCTTCGGTATCTTCTTCTTCCACCATATTATACTTTACCGACCTTCCTCTTGGATCATGTCTAACAACAAATGACCAACCTAGTTTACCTAGAACCTCTAAGTAAAATACCTACTCACATTGGCTTGGAAGAACATATGGCTCATTTCCAGCTCACTCGATCAACCTTGTATTAACCATGGTAAATTCATTATCATGTTCAATAACAATTCTCTCAGGATCATTTTCATTCAATTGTAGCCTGTACCATAGGATGATGAACAAAATTAATCTGAAGGGATTAAAGTCACACTCAAGTATATCATCCAAAATCCCATAGTCTCAATTTTCTGAGACTTCTGGATGTATGTTGCTTTTAGATGAAACATTAGTCACTTGAAAGACTGTAGTTATACCAGAATCACAAATTTTCTTCATGTCATCCAACATTTTGATTCAAAATTTACAACCATTGCACCAAATAGCCTTGTGGTGTTTCACCTGCAATATGTCAAACATGTAAAAATTATTGCAATGTCGTCAATTGATAAACATATTTATTCTTGGCCAAATGTATGCAAAGAAAATAATCTCAAGATATATATACATCAATATACTTGAAAATAATTAAATAATATGGGTGATTAATATATTTATACATACATTTTTATCTCTTAAACCATATGCTAGATCAATTTCCCTTTGTGTAACATTGGAATCTCCATTACGATAAGCTTCTTTAACCAATGAAGCCACACCTTCCCATGTTAATGCACGACCAGATTGTTGACATCATTCAATCCATACCGTCATCCAATCAAGATTGTTGGAAACATGCAAATGTAGTGCATCCCACTCTCGACCAACTATACCAAAATAAATTGAAATTCACAAACGATGTATAATTAGTTAAATACCACAGTATACGACCTTAATTTATAATTGATGTATATTAAAGATTAAAAATTAAATAAGTACAATATACATAAAAACCATATGTAAAATGCATTCCAATTAATCTCCATGACTTTCCTCAATCTACCTTTCCCCAACAGGTACTCCCCTTCGAATTTGTTAATGGAGTTGGGATCTCAAATACAATCTAAATGGATCTTTGCTGCAAACTTAGGAAGATATTCACTAATGTACACCATGGTCTGGTATACCATATATCTCTCTACCATAGAACCCTCATGATGTGCTCTTTGTCTAACCAAATCTTTCAAAAATTTCAAGTGTCTCTCAACCATCCACATTGACCTTGTGTGTACAGGTCCACACAATTTAATCTCCTCAACTTGGTGTATGAGGTAGTGTTCTTGTACATTGAAAAATGTTGAAGATAGACACTTTTGCATTTCACACATTAGATGAGGAATTTTTCTCTTCCAATAATTTATATCTTCTTTATGGATTTCTTTAGATGATAGCCATCTACAAGTGATTCAAGGCACAAATATATTAACAATATTTAACAAAAATATATAGTATATTACATAACAAGCAAAACAAATAGCAATTATAAGATGTATACAGTGAATTGAACAAATCTCATGTATTTTGCAAGATCATATATAACTTGCTTGACATTCTTGTCAAAGTTGTCTAGGAGAGATAGAGGTAGAATGTACTGCAACAATTATAAAATGATCTTTTCATTATTTTTCCAAAAGTAATAAACAAAATACATTGAAAAGTACATGCATTATACAAGTGTCTATAATATACCAGAATAATTACCTTAATGAAGGTATGCCAATTATGCGTTTTCATCCCTAACCCAAATTCACCTTTCTTTGTTATTATATTGTTTATGTTCGTAGCAAATCTTGTGGAAAATCGAATTTTTTGTATGACTTCTTTTATAGCATTGCTTTGCTGCTCTATTAATAACCAAGGAAGGGCACTTATATTAATTTTGTCTCCATCACTATTTAATTGAATGACATTTTTCATTGCATGATTGGCTTCCTGAATGTCACTACAAATTTTGACAATTTTTTCTTTGCCATGCCTTCCATCCAATATTTTTCATAACGTTTCTATTATATTCTTTCCGATATGCATTGTATCAAACAAATGCACAATTTGTAGCTGCTCATAGTAGGGCAACCTACTATATTTTTTGGTATAACTTTTCAGTCCCTGTGGAAGCCGACCATTAATGCCTTGATGACCTTCATAAAGCATATAGTTAAACAAACACAAACTACAATCATCACAATTACAACATATAAACAACACAATATAAAAATATAAATTCAAAACATATCATATATGATAGATAAACAATTTGATCTGATGTATAACCTTGAAGATTAATTCTATTATATTCCAACTTCCATAGGCGAGGTGACATTCTTCGTGGTTTTGATGTAGTCTCCTCTTTCCCATTGAAAAGATGTTTTTCAGTAATTGAATACTTATGATTTCTATGGAGGAAGTGCCTATACTCATCAAACACCTACTTTCATAAACTTGTTGAACGACGAGATTTCATCTTTGGACCACAAATTGGACATGCAAATTTTCCCTTTGTTTGAAGACCTGCAAGATGATATATAATTGGATTAAATGTCAATTTTTTAAATTATATATAATGAATAGATTATTTTAAAAACATTCAAGATATCTACTTCATCAAATTAAATATTTTTAAAGTGCAGTCAAATATTATAATATACCACAAAAATCTGTTAGCCCTGGGGCATCATGAATTGTCCATACAAGCATTGCATAGAATTGAAATTGTCTTTGTTCTATTGGTCTAGAGAGGTCATACATAGTGACGCCATTCCATAACTTTAGTAACTTGTCGATAAGAGGCTCGATATATACATTCATATCTTTAACTTGGTACTTACCTAGTTGAATGAACATAAACATTACATAATTATTATAACCATTTTACTGCAATATATATAAATTAATGTACATGACTATTGAATGAAAAAAATATAAGTCATTATGCAACAAATAAGACAAATGAGATGCTACTACGTTAATGAAAATTGATGTAGACAAATACCTGGAACAATCATTGACAACATTATGTGCTCCCTCTTTATTTACATCCATGGAGGAATGTTATTGTTGATAACAAAAATAGGCCACACTAAGTAAATAGATCTTAGCTCTCCAAATGGATTGACACCATCTGCTCCTAATGAAAGCCTGAGATTACGAGGTTCTTCTTTAAAGTGTGGCCATTTTTCCTCCATGTCCCTAAATGCAGAACCATCCACATGCATTCAAAGAATGTCATCTCCACTTCTATTTCGTACATGGTAATCCATCAATTGCACTAAGCTTTCACACCTAAATAATCGTTGCATATGTGGAATAATGGGAACATAACGAAGAACCTTGTGAGGCACCTTTTTTGTTAGTTGATTTGTTCGATATCTACTAATATGACATTCTGGGCATTATGTTGCAAATTCCTATTGTTTATGATATATAATATGATCATTGGGACATGCATCTATTGCTTGATACTCCATTATGATATCTTTCATAATGGCACATAAATCTCGGTATGAGTGAGGTAAAATATTTGATGGTGGTAACAAAAATTCACCAATCAGTCTACAACAAAAAATAATTTGTTCATATAAAGAATATTAATGGTACATATTTCATCCTTTATTACTAATGATGAACTAACAACAATTAAAATAGATGAAAAAAGATCACATATATGACATACCTTAACATACGTGAGATTGCTGTGTTAGATAAACCATTCATAACCTTCAAGTTCAACAACAAAAATCCAACAGAGAGAAGAGTTGTTTCAGACCCTTCATAAAGGGGCTCATATGCCTTGTCAAGTATAAGTAAATCATGAACATCATCAAAGTCATCTTGATCATCATGATCACTTCCCTCGGGCCACCTGCCGGTATGGATCAATGTATTCATATCTCATCATCTCTAACCGGTGGTTTTCTCAAAAGTGCGACTACCTTCCATAGATCATTAACTTCATCTTCGGAGCATTTTACAAATTCGTTCGGCCCCAATGGGCTGGTAAAACCAAATTCTTCTGTCGGATAATCCATATCATTTGCCCTAGGGTGCCCCACCTTTATAATAATAATAGACACAAATAAACCATGATCATGATCAAGTGATTATATATATATATATAAAATGTTAAAACAATATAAACATTTACAAATTCAATCAATATAAACATATATAATGAACAACTTACCAATGGATGATAATCATGCCCCCTTCAATGTGACCATGCTGCCTATAATGTTTCTAAGTTATTGTGATTAAAAGTCATCTTGTCTTTAAGCCCTTGCAATTATTGCAAGGAAAATAACATTTCCCATCACCCTTTCTTTTCAATCTAGCCCACAATCTATCAAGTGTCTCTTCATTTTGTTTTGGACTAATATTATGTGACATGATTTTTCTTTACCAAGCTTGACTATTTAGATCTTCAAAAAATATCAAACTCACACTCCAATAATTTTTATTCATACACAGGTAACATAATCTAATAATTCTAATATTTTACACCAAAAAAATTTGGCATGCAACCACCCCTGCAAAAGAGAAGATAGTCTGAAGTTAATGACCCCAAAAAACACTTTACAATTATGCTAATTCCAAAACTTATTAAATTTTGATTTTACTATGATTTCCAACCGTTAAGACTCCTAAAATCAGAATATTGAACTTGATCACAAAATTCCTACAACAATGGAGGTAGCGAGCTAGTAAGAGCAAGTGACCCATTCCTAAGGAGCAACAAGTCGGAATCATCATTGCTAATGTCAATATGGATTTATCCTTTTAGTTAAAGATGCAATGTGTCATTTCTTATGATGAGCTTATCCCTAGGGCCCTCAATATTGAGAGAGCCCTAATAAAAAACAATAGAAGCATTTGTAAGAGCATGATTAGGGTACAAACCCTAGGCCTCTGTAGAAACATAAAAGATAACTATAGCGGATTAGTGAGGTTGCAATACCAGAAAGATTGAGACATTGTAGGTAATAACAAAATCTTGCAATCTAAAAATTGTAGCCAATAACAAGCACACTATGTAGCTTAGTGACATTTGTAAATGCAATCTACGGTAAGAAGAATGATAATTCTACCAGATGAGTCAAAAATAGGCTACAAAGGACAAGATGAATAAAGCTCAAACTTCCATATAGTAAAGTGGAGGATTTTAATGAAGCTGAGTTTCCTTACCCCTTTGTCGACCCTATGGTTTTTCAAATGCTTTCAGAGTGTTAGACAAGGAAATGCAATCAGTGGAATGACTCATTCAAATGAAGCAATAGTGGTAATCATAGGCCCTATGTTTCAGCCAGCCATTAATTGTATAATGGAGGTAGTGGATTGCATGTTTGAGCAGTTGTTTTGAGACCACCCAAAGATGGGAGAATAGTGAATAATACCTTGTGGATCGCGGGAAGTAGTGTCAATAAGGTTGAAGGATCTGAACTGGCACTCATGAAAACAACAGTCCTGAGTAAGTAGACATTCTATAGGGCATAGTTTGATTTATGAAGGATGTCAATGAAAGGAATCTTCTAAGTGGATAGTGAGTGAGTTGTTTGAGATTGCAACTGAGGATGCAATACCCAATTTTAAAGGAAGTTAGCAAAGTAGTAAATGTGCAAGAAAATAGAATTGTACACAACAAACAATTCACAATGTTATCTTCCATAATGCCTTGAGTTTGAAGACAAAAATCTCATTGTATCTTCATGATGAAAGTGGTGAGCTTAATGGTCAATCACTGGCAACCATGATTTTAAAACATGCTATTGTGCTTATAGAGGCAACATTTTAAGCAAGGCAGTGAGTGGTGGTTTGGAACAATGGCAGGTATGAAGGACTTGCTTTATATGCATACTATGCAGTCTAGCTTAAGACAACGTTCTTAGAAGAGATTGAAGGTGGATTATGGAACTCAAGGGTTACCATGAAAAGGATTAAAGCAAAGACTGAGATCTATTTAAAAGCCATGGTCATGAAGATATTAAAGATGTCATATGCAAAACCCTAGTAGCTAGAGTAATTAATACAATGCCAAAGAGGATAGTGTGCTAGGGCAGATTTAGGAGATCTCCACATTATCTAATTACAGGGAAATACATCATTTATTTATTTTTTTAATTAAAAGAAATCATTCTAAACCCTATATAGGATACATTGATACTTCAAAATCCTTTGAAGGAATTTGAGATTATGCAAATATATGTCAAGTAACATTCATAAGGTTTAGAAAATCTTGATCACTCTCTAGAATAGCCCATTAAACATGGGTTGTGCTTGAATGCACTACATAATTGATATAACACAACCACTGCATAT
>VDFB02193867.1:199710329-199817386 GCA_007258455.2 Sequoia sempervirens
TAATGTACACCATGGTCCGGTATACCATATATCTCTCCACCATAGAACCCTCAAGATGTGCTCTTTTTCTAACCAAATCCTTCAAAAATTTCAAGTGCCTCTCAACCATCCACATTGACCTTATGTGTACAAGTCCACACAATTCAATCTCCTCAACTTGGTATATGAGGTAGTGTTCTTGTACATTGAAAATGTTGAAGGTAGACACTTTTGCATTTCACACATTAGATGAGGAATTTTTCTCTTCCAATAATTTATATCTTCTTTATGGATTTCTTTAGATGATAGCCATCTACAAGTGATTCAAGGCACAAATATATTAACAATATTTAACAAAAATATATAGTATATTACATAACAAGCAAAACAAATAGCAATTATAAGATGTATACAGTGAATTGAACAAATCTCATGTATTTTGCAAGATCATATATAACTTGCTTGACATTCTTGTCAAAGTTGTCTAGGAGAGATAGAGGTAGAATGTACTGCAACAATTATAAAATGATCTTTTCATTATTTTTCCAAAAGTAATAAACAAAATACATTGAAAAGTACATGCATTATACAAGTGTCTATAATATACCAGAATAATTACCTTAATGAAGGTATGCCAATTATGCGTTTTCATCCCTAACCCAAATTCACCTTTCTTTGTTATTATATTGTTTATGTTCGTAGCAAATCTTGTGGAAAATCGAATTTTTTGTATGACTTCTTTTATAGCATTGCTTTGCTGCTCTATTAATAACCAAGGAAGGGCACTTATATTAATTTTGTCTCCATCACTATTTAATTGAATGACATTTTTCATTGCATGATTGGCTTCCTGAATGTCACTACAAATTTTGACAATTTTTTCTTTGCCATGCCTTCCATCCAATATTTTTCATAACGTTTCTATTATATTCTTTCCGATATGCATTGTATCAAACAAATGCACAATTTGTAGCTGCTCATAGTAGGGCAACCTACTATATTTTTTGGTATAACTTTTCAGTCCCTGTGGAAGCCGACCATTAATGCCTTGATGACCTTCATAAAGCATATAAGTTAAACAAATTAACAACGACAATCATTGTCAATTACAACATGAGTAAACACAACACAATATAAAAATATAAATTCAAAACATATCATATATGATAGATAAACAATTTGATCTGATGTATAACCTTGAAGATTAATTCTATTATATTCCAACTTCCATAGGCGAGGTGACATTCTTCGTGGTTTTGATGTAGTCTCCTCTTTCCCATTGAAAAGATGTTTTTCAGTAATTGAATACTTATGATTTCTATGGAGGAAGTGCCTATACTCATCAAACACCTACTTTCATAAACTTGTTGAACGACGAGATTTCATCTTTGGACCACAAATTGGACATGCAAATTTTCCCTTTGTTTGAAGACCTGCAAGATGATATATAATTGGATTAAATGTCAATTTTTTAAATTATATATAATGAATAGATTATTTTAAAAACATTCAAGATATCTACTTCATCAAATTAAATATTTTTAAAGTGCAGTCAAATATTATAATATACCACAAAAATCTGTTAGCCCTGGGGCATCATGAATTGTCCATACAAGCATTGCATAGAATTGAAATTGTCTTTGTTCTATTGGTCTAGAGAGGTCATACATAGTGACGCCATTCCATAACTTTAGTAACTTGTCGATAAGAGGCTCGATATATACATTCATATCTTTAACTTGGTACTTACCTAGTTGAATGAACATAAACATTACATAATTATTATAACCATTTTACTGCAATATATATAAATTAATGTACATGACTATTGAATGAAAAAAATATAAGTCATTATGCAACAAATAAGACAAATGAGATGCTACTACGTTAATGAAAATTGATGTAGACAAATACCGGAACAATCATTGACAACATTATGTGCTCCCCTCTTTATTTACATCCATGGAGGAATGTTATTGTTGATAACAAAAATAGGCCACACTAAGTAAATAGATCTTAGCTCTCCAAATGGATTGACACCATGCTCCTAATGAAAGCCTGAGATTACGAGGTTCTTCTTTAAAGTGTGGCCATTTTTCCTCCATGTCCCTAAATGCAAGCCATCACATGCATTCAAAGAATGTCATCTCCACTTCTATTTGTACATGGTAATCCATCAATTACACTAAGCTTTCACACCTAAATAATCGTTGCATATGTGGAATAATGGGAACATAACGAAGAACCTTGTGAGGCACCTTTTGTTAGTTGATTTGTTCGATATCTACTAATATGACATTCTGGGCATTCTGTTGCAAATTTCTATTGTTTATGATATATAATATGATCATTGGGACATGCATCTATTGCTTGATACTCCATTATGATATCTTTCATAATGGCACATAAATCTCGGTATGAGTGAGGTAAAATATTTGATGGTGGTAACAAAAATTCACCAATCAGTCTACAACAAAAAATAATTTGTTCATATAAAGAATATTAATGGTACATATTTCATCCTTTATTTACTATGATGAACTAACAACAATTAAAATAGATGAAAAAAGATCACATATATGACATACCTTAACATACGTGAGATTGCTGTGTTTGATAAACCATTCATAACCTTCAAGTTCAACAACAACAATACAACAGAGAGAAGAGTTGTTTCAGACCCTTCATAAAGGGGCTCGTATGCCTTGTCAAGTATAAGTAAATCATGAACATCATCAAAGTCATCTTGATCATCATGATCAGCTCTGCCACTAAATGTGGCATGGATCAATGTATTCGTACCATCATCTTCAACTGTGTTTTCTGGCGCATGATCATCTTCTTCCATAGGATCATTAACTTCATCTTCGATATTCACAGCTCCATGTTCATCCGCTTGCAAAACCACATTCTTCGGGACGTGATAATCCATATCATTTGCCCTAGGGTGCCCCACCTTTATAATAATGATAGACACAAATAAACCATGATCATGATCAAGTGATATATATATATATATAAAATGTTAAAACAATATAAACATTTACAAATTCAATCAATATAAACATATATAATGAACAACTTACCAATGGATGATAATCATGCCCCCCTTCAATGTGACCATGCTGCCTATAATGTTTCTCAGCTGTTGTGATTAAAAGTCATCTTGTCTTTAAGCCCTTGCAATTATTGCAAGGACAATAACATTTCCCATCACCCTTTCTTTTCAATCTAGCCCACAATCTATCAAGTGTCTCTTCATTTTGTTCTGGACTAATATTATATGACATGATTTTTCTTTACCAAGCTTGACTATTTAGATCTTCAAAAAATATCAAACTCACACTCCAATAATTTTTATTCATAGACAGGTAACATAATCTAATAATTCTAATATTTTACACCAAAAAAATTTGGCATGCAACCACCCCTGCAAAGAGAAGATAGTCTGAAGTTAATGACCCAAAAACACTTTACAATTATGCTAATTCCAAAACTTATTAAATTTTGATTTTACTATGATTTCCAACCGTTAAGACTCCTAAAATCAGAATATTGAACTTGATCACAAAATTCCTACAACAATGGAGGTAGCGAGCTAGTAAGAGCAAGTGACCCATTCCTAAGGAGCAACAAGTCAGAATCATCATTGCTAATGTCAATATGGATTTATCCTTTTAGTTAAAGATGCAATGTGTCACTTCTTATGATGAGCTTATCCCTAGGGCCCTCAATATTGAGAGAGCCCTAATAAAAAACAATAGAAGCATTTGTAAGAGCATGATTAGGGTACAAACCCTAGGCCTCTGTAGAAACATAAAAGATAACTATAGCGGATTAGTGAGGTTGCAATACCAGAAAGATTGAGACATTGTAGGTAATAACAAAATCTTGCAATCTAAAAATTGTAGCCAATAACAAGCACACTATGTAGCTTAGTGACATTTGTAAATGCAATCTACGGTAAGAAGAATGACAGTCACTTGAGATGTGACAGTCAAAAATAGGCTAAGCAGTGACAAGATAATAAAGCTCAAACCTTGCATAGTAAAGTGGAGATTTTAACAGTGAGTTTCCTTACCCCCTTGCTGACCTTAAGGGTTTTTCAAATGCTTTTGGTAGTGTTAGACAAGGAAAATGCAATCAGGGAATGACTGTCCAAATGAAGTAACAGTGGTAATCATAGGTTCGATGTTTCTTCTTAGCCATTAATATTGTATAATGGAGGTAGTGGATTGCATGTTTGAGCGGTGTTTTGAGACTCACCAAAGATGGGAGAATAGTGAATAATACCTTGACTGTGAAGTAGTGTCAATAAGGTTGAAGGATCTTAAGAACTACAATACCATGAAACAATGAGTCCCCCTGGTAAGTAGGCATTCTATAGGGCATAGTTTGATTTTATAGAAGGATGCTCACGAAAGGAATCTTCAAGTGATAGTGAGTGATTTGTTTGAGATTTGCGCTGAGGGTTATAATCTTAAAGGAAGTTAACAAAGCAGTAAATGTGCAAGAAAATAGAATCATACACAACAAACAATTCACAATGTTATCTTCCATAATGCCTTGAGTTTGAAGACAAAAATCTCATTGTATCTTCATGATGAAAGTGGTGACCTTAATGGTCAATCACTGGCAACCATGATTTTAAAACATGCTATTGTGCTTATGGAGGCAACATTTTAAGCAAGGCAGTGAGTGGTGGTTTGGAACAATGGCAGGTATGAAGGACTTGCTTTATATGCATACTATGCAGTCTAGCTTAAGACAACGTTCTTAGAAGAGATTGAAGGTGGATTATGGAACTCAAGGGTTACCATGAAAAGGATTAAAGCAAAGACTGAGATCTATTTAAAAGCCATAGTCATGAAGATATTAAAGATGTCACATGCAAAACCCTAGTAGCTGGAGTAATGAATACAGTGCCAAAGAGGATAGTGTGCTGGGGCAGATTTAGGAGATCTCCACATTATCTAATTACAGGGAAATACATCATTTATTTATTTTTTAATTAAAAGAAATCATTCTAAACCCTATATAGGATACATTGATACTTTAAAATCCTCTGAAGGAATTTGAGATTATGCAAATATATGTCAAGTAACATTCATAAGGTTTAGAAAATCTTGATCACTCTCTAGAATAGCCCATTAAACATGGGTTGTGCTTGAATGCACTACATAATTGATATAACACAACCACCTGCATATCAACCTCGATAATTGACACCTACATTATACAACCTGAATTAACTACACTATATGAGTGCCTCCATTTCTATCACAACATAGCCACATTAAACTTGGGTCACACATGAATGCATCATGTATTTGTTATAGCACAACTATGCCACATGACCAATAGAGTTATGGATCACATAATTACAGTCACAAGAATCTGTTCCTTGGTTGTGATCTTATGGTGATTCCACACAATAAAATTTGGACATGAAATTCTCAAAACCCTTAACCTCTAAAAATGAAATCTGATGAGATGTTGCTTTAAAATATGATTTTCAAACCTGGAACTACAAATCTGACTTCACAACTAATTTCTGCAAAAAGACAATGACTACCCTCAACCTGGTGATATCTTCTTGAATTTTTTCTGATTTTTCCCAAGAAAATCATCCTTCGTTATCCACAAACTATCTCAAGTAGAGAAAAACACTATCGCAATAAATCAGGCACGAACTCACTTTTCTTTATGTCGGCCACAATTTGATTTTTTTTAATTTTTCATGTTTGTTGAAACTTTGACGAAACTGATAGCCGACATTTCGATGAACTCCATGTTCGTCGAAATTTCGATGAACATCGGGGATAAACTTTCAAAAAATTGGAAATTACACATCAAATTTTACAAGCACCCAACGAACATTGAATTTTACATATTTCATTGGAAGTTTCGTCATATTTTGTAGTCAAATGTATTAGTGCACCTAATGCATAGTTGTATGGACTTGCGGATTGGTATAAGTTGGTATGGAAGCTATGGTTGAATTATGGTTGAAGGGGGAGGAACTTGAGGTCCTCCTTGGCTTACATGAATGGTTGTGGATTGGGTATTAGAAGAGGCATGTTTATTGTAAATCTGAAAAAAATTCTTCATCACTTGCAAGCCATCATCACTTTTAGTGAAATGATAAAGAATTTCAATGGTAGGTATGGCAGTGGTGGAAATGTTTTCAAATGACAAGTCTTGTTGTAAATGTGCAAAATCCTCATGAATATTAATGACCTTTTCTTGCGGGAGGGAGTTGTTTTAGTTGTCAACATTCATTGGATGGAAAGGTGAAGGAATAAAAGTGGTATTGTCAGGGCCTAATGCACCATTATCCACACTAGGATTAGGAGCTCGTGAAAACCCAAGGTCCACAATGAAAGTGCTATCGCGAGAGGCCATGAGTCTAGAACTTCTTCACACTAAAGTATTATCAACAGGGCACCAAAAGCTCATGCAAGTACCACAAAGGAGGGGTGAATGCAAATGAAAACTAATCTAAGAGTTTGAAATGCAAATAAAAAAAATGTTGCTAATTATAACTAAGATCTAACTACAAAAAATAGAAATGCAGAAAAATGCCAGAAAAATGCTAAAAATGTTGTTTAACAAATGTAGAGGGACTGATTCTCCCTAGGTGGCGAATGAGTCCTAGTATGATGTTTTTATGTGTTTTTTAGAATTTTAAGATGATTTTAATGCTCTATAGAATGCAATCAAAGATGCAGAATGCAGGCTTTTACTTTTTTCAATGAGATGCATTGCAAAAATGAAATCTAAATGAAGCTTTCACTAATGCAAGATAAAATGTCCTAAAATAAAAAAACAAAACAATGTACTAATTGAATGTTAATGCAAATGTAAATGAGGATGCAATATGTAAATGAAATCAGAATTGCAAAGTGATCAAAAGTTGGGTTCACCAAAATGAATTGTTGATTTTTGGCTCCTATGGACAACTTTTACTCTTTTAGGGTCTTTCACCTAAAAGGAGAGAGATAGGAACAAAAATGCTAATGGTTCATTCAAATAATGTTATGTTTGATGTTGTCTAACCTAAATGAAGTTAACTAAATGCAATTGACTAATCTGAATGAATGAAATTGAATGCAAAAGTGAAATTTAAGCTATGTTTGAAAACATATTGTGTTATGCAATAATGAACTAAATGAAGAAACTATGTAGAACATAAAGAAATGAGTTAAATCAGAGTGGACATGGGAAAAATATGATGAATCTAGAATGTTGTGGATGCTGACTAAAATCACTAGTTTTTCACAGTGGGACTCATTCACCCAGGGTGGAAAATTAGTCCTCCTCTTAGTGACAACTGTCGAAAGCAAGTTCCTATCTGTCGAGATCCAGAATCTGACAAAATTCATATTGTTAGTCCTAAGGTGGGACTCATTCACCACAGGTGAAAAATCAGTCCTCCCCCAAATTTTTGAAAAATTGAGATACAACTCTACAACACTAAATCTAGAAATCACTATTTGTTAGGTTGTCGAAGTCAATTCTACGGGCAGCGAACAAAAAACCTTCTCCAAGCTTCAAATAGACTTGAGTTAACTTGAAGAACCTAGTTGACTTGTAAACCAATCTTCAACACCAAAAAGCTTGTCAAATCTGCATACAAAAGGCTGCAAACAAACATGTAATAGGGGGAAAATGGTTTAAGGTTAGTGAATAGGGGTTTTCCTTCGTCAAACCCCACTTTTGGTAATCAAATCCTTAATAAAATAATGAAATGCAAAGGAATTATAAACTAACATACAATTTCTATCAACTTCCCAAACCCTTGATGATGCAAGTCTGAAGTAATGTCAATGGTTGCTTCAAAGTGCTTGAAAAGATGTTGTAAAATGCTTGAATACTTGAGTGAATAGGTGGATAAGTTAACTTGATGAATGGGGGTTTAGAATGAGATGAAAATCACTTATAAATATACACACTTGTGCCTTAGTTACCTGTTCATACCTCATCACAACCTGACATCAAGTGTTTTTGAATAAAATACCGAAAGGAAATTTAAAATATTTTGAATTTGGGGCCAAGGGGGACTCATTCACCACCCATGGCGAATGGGTCCCACTTAGGACCTGAAAATGTGTGTCCAGAAATATGTTGTATTTAATGTTTTTTTTTGGGATAATACTAAAAAATACACTTAATTAAGCATATGAGAGCATAAAGGGATCAAATAAAGCATGAAAAAGGGATAAATAGTGAAGATGTGCCTAGAAAAGTGTGAAATCTTGTTACAAGACTTTACAACACTTCAAAATAGGACTTTTTGATTTAATAAAAAGGTGATTTTTAGGTGAATTGTAATTAATAGAGTCTAGAAGAATGTAGAAATGTCTTACAACACTTCACAACACCTTCACAAGATGTCGTTCTTTAAATTTTAGTACCTAAATAAGCATGTTCAAGCCATGTCACAACATAAAATCAAAGCAAAATAGTTCCAACACCATGAAACAAAACCTAAAAGGCCATGAAAATGACAAAGGGCCATTTTACTATGGCACAGTCTCTTTTCCTTTTTACTTTATCTTTTCTTGTGTTTTCCTTTTTGGAGATGATGCAAGGCATCAAGACTGAAATGTCTCCTTCATGTTGACCCAAAAGCTTTTTCTTTTTCGTTTTCATTTTTTTTTCGCTTGTGTTTTCCTTTTGGGGACAATGCAAAGCATTGAGACCGCAATGTCTCTTCCATGTTGACCCAAAACAAACTTTTCTTTCCTTTTGTTTTCACTCTCTTTGTGTCATTCTTCTAGTTCAATGTGCTTTGGGGAATGATGACAGTTCCAATCTCTTTTATAAAAACATTGAAGCAACGAACATACTGACCCCAAATCCATAGATCCCTTATGTGTTTGGTGTGTTCCTTTCTGGGGGGAAACTCCCCTTTTCTTTTGTTCTCTTTTTTTCATTTACATGAAGTAGCCTAACTTAGAAACATATGACTTGTCATAGGGCTTTCTAAGTTAGCTCTCATGTCTTTCTTTTTACCCTTTGCATTTTCTTTCCTTTGCTACTTTAACGTAATTGCTCATAGAACGATGTGCAGTAATTCCTTTAAAGTGGGGGGCATACATTACCATATTTCATTTTGCATCATCGGTTCTTAGTGCAGCCTTGTCGTTTCATATGATGCATTTGTCACTTTGTGGATGACATTGGGTATGATGTCCTTCATAAGTGTGATCTATCTTAGCATATTACATTCCTCTTGGTGGCCTTATGTGATGCACTACATCCCCTAAGTTGTGAATATTTTATTCTTTGATCACTCCTCTCTTGGAGACATTAGACACAATGCTCCCTAAGTGGTATACCTCACATAAACTTAACAAGACTCCTTTGAACACTTTCACATTTGACATTTTCACATTTTACATTTTGCACTTTTTTCCACCTTGCATAACGCAACTTGCATGCATATGGTACTATCCTCTTGTTCATGAGTTGTAAGCATACAAATCTTTGCTTGTCTCATGAAGCATGAACCAATGTTTTCCCTTATGGTTCCTTGTTAAAGTTATTAGGAGGTATAACTTTGATATGGTTGAGCAGGAAGCCCATCTAGCGACACAACTTTCCCCATATCCACCTTTTTGTTTGTAAGTTTATACCAACTACCATATGTATCTTACCCTTTTGGGTCTTCTCACCTAGTGAACCACCATGTGTTCTATTGCCCTAGAGTGAGTATGCATTCTCTTTTTTAGACAAACAACCTAGATCTAATCCACAACTAGTTGGACAGATGATCAAAGCTCAATTCAATTTCCATTTCAACATGTGTGTTCCTTTGTTCTTATGTTTAGTTTTCCATGGGATCTTCATCCTGGGGGCTTGATCATCCCTCTTGATTGTTTTCATTCCATCTTGCTAACATAAGTGCATTGAGACCTCCTTCTTGATATGCATGGCTACTTTAGTGTGAGTTTAAAGCAACTTCATCCTTCACTAAAGTGGGGGCTAAATGTGCCGTAGAAAAATGGTCCCTTATCATTTTAATGGTCTTTTAGGCCTTTCTTCATGATGTTTGATCTATCTTGCTTTGATTTAATGTTGCAATGAGGCTTGAACATACACATTCAAGTCTTTAAAATTCAATTAATGGCGTCTTGTGAAGGTGTTGTGAAGTGTTGTAAAACATTTCTACACTTTTCTAGACTCTACTCATTACAATTCACCTAAAAATCACCTTTTTATTCATTATCAAATCCTATTTTGAAGTGAACATTGTAAAGTCTTGTAACAAGATTTCATGCTTTTCTAGGCATAATTTCACTATTTACACCTTTCTTATGCTTTATTTGACACCTTAATGCCCTTATAAGGCTTAATTAATTATGTTTTTGAATGTAAACACAAAAAATAACATTAAATGTGAATTAATTCTTGACACCCACTTTCAAGCCTAAGGTGGGACCCATTCGCCATGGGTGGAAAATTAGTCCCTCTTGGCTCTAAATTCAAAATATTTCAAATTTCCTTTCAGGTTTTTATTCAAAATTACTTGATGCTAGCCTGTGATGAGGTATCAATGGGTTACTAAGGCACAAGTGTGTATAAATAAGTGTTTTTCTCCTCATTTTACATCTTCTACAATCTTCTAACTCATTCAAGCATTCAACTAGCATTTGAGAACTTTGCATCCTATAATCAAGTATCAATCAAGCATTCAAGAGCAACCATTGGCATATCTTCATATTTTCTTCAACAAGGGTTTGGTAAGTTGATAGCATTTGCATGTTATTTTTTTATCATTCTCTTTCATTTCACTATTTCATTAAGGGTTTGATTACCAAAGTGGGATTTGACCAAGGAAAATCCCTATAACCTAACCCTTAACCTTTTTTCCCCTCTTGCATGTGTATTTTTAGACTGGTGTGTGCAGATTTGACAAGAATTTAGGTGTTGAAAAGTGGATAAGAAGTCAACAAAGTGTTTCAAGTCAACAACATCCTATTTCAATCTTGGAGAAGACATTCTATTCATTTCCTATAGATTTGACTTCGGCAACCCGACAAGCAGACAACCTTAGATCTGGTAATACAGAATTGTCCCCTGATTTCTCAAAATTTTGGGAGAGGACTGATTCGCCATTAGTGGTGAATGAGTCCCATCTTAAGGATGGAAATCTAGGTTTTGTCAGATTCTGGATCTTGACATTCAAAAACTTGTTCCCAACAGTTTTCATTAGAAGCATGACTGATTCGCCATCAATGGTGAATGAGTCCCATTGGTGATCTTTTGTGATTTTAGAAAGCATTCAAAAGATTGTAGTTTCTCTAATTTCTACCAAGGTGCACTCTGATTTAGTCTCTTTCTATTATGTTTTGTACTTATTCATTCATATTTCATTGTTTGCAAACATCATTTTGTTTTCCAACATTACATAAATCATAGGTTTTTCCTACATAATTAGTCAATTAACTCATATAATTCCACTTAGACCATCTCATTTAGTTCAAATAACATTGTACATTACATAATTTTAGTGAACCTAGCTAGATCTTTTGGCCCTACTTTCTCCTTTTAGGTGAAAAACCCCAAAAGTGCTAGAAAGATCAAGGGTGCCAAAAATCTATGGTTCAGGTTGTGATTTTGCAAAATTCACTAAAATTTGCATCTTAAAATTTCCAAAATTATAAATTAGAAAAGTAGGTTGTGAGTTTGCAAAATTCAATCAAATTTATAACTCACAACGCAAAATCCTAACTTCATTAAAAAAAAGGTTGTGAGTTTTCAAAATTCAATCAAATTTATAACTCACAATACAAAATCCTAACTTCATTAAAAAAAAGGTTGTGAATTTGTATAATACTTTTGTTGGCTATTCTTATTTTTGGGAAAAGCTATTATTAATTTTTGAAGGAAGTGAAGATGCCATTGAATCAAAACTCATGCATAACATTCATTATCTCCATTTCTGGCACCACTTTTGAAAACATAATGTTGTGGGTACTTAAACTTTAGTTTTAATTGTTGTTTTCCCCATTCCTACACCATCTTTGAAAGGTTGACATACACATCACCTCCTCTCCCAAATTTGTAGAGATGTGGCACAACTTCATAAATATTGCAACATATGCAAAATATGGATGAAGAAAAGACTTTAGGAACTCTCACACAAAAGCAATTGGTAGGTGTAAAGACAACTCCCGCAACTGTTACCAACATCTTTACTATTTGTGCTTTGATAAGAGCTTTGAAACCAAGTGTAGTCTCCATCATGCCATAGAGGATGAGGATTTTTTTTTGATATTGTAGTTTCCATTACCCTGCTAGACTTCCATGCAAGGCATGGAAGTATAGGCAAAGCACATTGAATGTTTGACAAAATACTTCAATGGTAGAGGTATGCACAAAACATATTTGGTGAAAACATTGTAAAAACTTTTAAGAAAATGCAATTGGTAAAGTTTAAAACCAATCACTTCTTGTGCATGTCGGGTATCTAAGCACTTCAGAAAATGCACATGCAAAGGGATTTAAATAGAAGTTTACAAGAATTATGCTCATTCTGCATGTAATAATTACTTTAATGCAATATTCAGATTGTTGACCATGTCCAAAAAGGATTTAATAAATTGTGTCAGTAAGCATAAAAATCCTTTAAAGGCACTTTTCATCAAATCTTTTATTCATGGTAACAACTGTAACTTTTGATCTACACTTGAATGGAGGCTAAAAGTCTTAATTTACAAAGATATACTATATTTTGTAAATTTGTCTTAGATGCTATGGAATCCCACAATTATCTCTCACGCTGCTCCATATTCTAAGCACATGCCATAATCCCAAAAGGAAGCTTGGATGATTAAGTTGTTGGTGGAAATTGTGTAGCCATAAAGATATTTCATTTTATACAATGAATGAATGCAAAGCCATGCCCCACAAGAATGATCAAATGGGAGTGCTAAAAAGGCATTAGAAATTTCAAGCAGATTACACTTGGCAGGTATAATGCCAAATCTACAATGTTTGCCAACATACCACACCATGAATGAAGGGGCTCTAAAATTAGGTATTAGAATTCATCAAAGAAAAAGGGGTTTGGTGGATTTTATAGTTGTGAATACCACCACAAACATGCATGCATAATGAATATCTCTATTGGTTTTTTTTCAGATAAATTTTGAAAATCCTCTAAAGGATAGCCAGCCCTTATTTTCAAGAACTTCAAAATTAGTGGTCAATGAATGAGAGATGAATTTTATACTTTTCTCCCTTGCACTTTAGGCTCTGCAAAACCTAGTAGGGTGGTCCTATGTGACACTAGATACAAATATTCAGCTTATGGTACAACACAATGTAAAGTAGATAAACTTCATACAATACAACAAGGATGTGTATGGCTGCATCAAATAATGGTACACCCCTTGTTCTCATTTCATTATAGGCATGAAGTTGAGACACAAAATAAATATTTAAACTAATTAAATCGGGGGAATGATTTTTAAATTTGAATATTGTTTCTAAGGATGGGGAAAGACAACTATGCAAGACCATTGTCTGCCTTGGGCTATAGAGTCACATATCATGCAAATAATACTATAAAGCTATAACATAATATTGATGACCTACAAACATCTATCACATTATGACAGAAAGGTCTGCTTAAGCCTATCATGAAATTCTACTTAGCAATCCACCTGAAAATACAATATCCTCATTACCTATATGCAAGCATTTACACCACTCCTTGAATTGAAAGCAAACAAACAAATAATTCAAACAACAAATGTGTTTGAAGAACCTCAATAATTTTTTTATTTCAATTCAAATGATATTACATCTCAGACATGGAGACAATTACATAGCAGTATATATTCATATATTTGCATTCAAGTTACAGGAGCATTACATCATAAGGATTTTCACCCTTGGCATTCAACAATTCTAGTACACAACCTCTTCCATGGCCAAAAACCTAAAAGCTAAGAACCTCCCAAAATTTACAACCCTTACAAATGAGATAGATATTACAATATAAAGAAGAGAAGAAATGTTAGATTGAATCTTTTGAATTTGAAGTTTATGTTCTGCATTTTCAAATCCCATGCAACTCTTTTACCTGTATGTAAAAATATATTTACAACTGCATTTTCACATGATAGTGAAACTTTTTCACTTTTGGGTAAAACCCATTTCATTAGAAATTAAAATTTTCATTTACCATACATTTTATTCTTTAAATATTTTATTTCTTTCTCTAAAAATATTTGACATTTTGTCAAATAGTTGTCTAACAACTAATCCACTATGCAATTTCTCTATTACCAATTTAGCATTTTGCAACATTTCCCAGATGTATGTTTTCCTTCTTAAATCTTCTTTCCCGACACAAATATTTTTGTAGACCATTTGAAACCTTCACATGGTGCATTAACCATTTCAATAGAAGAAGAACGAGATGCATGTCATGACTATTGTATTTGGGTCATTTCTTTGCTTACTGGCACTCTACAGAAGATTGAAATATCGTGAAAATGCTCCCAAGGCATGGGAAATACCTTAGGACAACCTCTAAATGAAGCAACAACCATATTGAACCAATAAACACCCTAAAAGTTTGCCCCAAATATTAAAAACGTGATTGATCTTCAATTTTTGTGGTAGAGAGCAGCATTGAAAGTCTTTTTGAATAATGCAATACATTTATTTGATTGTTGGGTTGTTTCCCCTGCTAATGAACATTTAAAAAGGCTTCAAATGACAATCAAAACATTGTAGGGCTGTGAAAGGAGTTGCAGGAAATTTTTAGAGGGTTAAATTAGAAAATTTCACCCATTTGAAGGCCTCAAATCCTCCCTCAAGCATCTAAACCTAGATGAGAGACATATGTAGCCATAATGCAATTTTTGAGCAACCTTAAAAATTCCCCAAAACTACAATCCTGCCATCCCGCAAGCATCCTCTAGCGGTACCATTTGCTACTATCGGATCGCAGGAAAACACTATGAGAGAAAAATATTCTCTCCTTATAGTGATAAAACACATGCCAACCACATGGAAACAACAACAATGAGTTCCCAACAAAATTTTCTTCCAAACACTGCTTCCCCACACCTCACACATATCCTTTTGGAGACAACATTTGTTGTTACAAGATGGTGGGGAAAGATTTGTGAGGGAAAAATTTCTTTATTTCTAAGGTTTTATAAGGTTCCATTGTAAATATTTAATTCCCCAAATTATTAGAACATTTAAAATGTTTTAAATACCACATATCAAAACATTAGGAAATATGCAAATTTTAATTTCTCCTACTAACCAAATGATGAAATTTCATTGCACACAAATGGGAACCTTGAGCTTGCTGAGATTTTTTGTGAGTGGACCTAATTAATTAAATAAAACATGAGTTTTTCATTAGATCTTGCTTAGCAATCCAAAATTTAGTAACTCCTTTGTAAACAAGTTTGTTGGAGGTGTTCGCTACAGTCGAAAGACATTAAAAGAATGCACCATTTAACCTTGTATTTTGATAAAACTCAAAATGAAGATCTTTGAGACCAAAATAAGAAATGGGTTATCCTTAGATTCTTGAAATTTGCAACTTTTTAGAACACCAAATCTAGCCCAGTCACAATCAAAAACGCATTAAATGGTGTATTAGAACTCATCCCAGAAGCACAAAACTAAACTTAGTATTACTATCATATGTCCTAGAAACTTTCTACCACATGGATTTGCATGAAGACGTCTAAGTTACAAAATTTTAATTGGTGAAGATGGGCTCTAAGGTAGATTTGATAGGAAATAGACCTACCTTAGTTGTCAAACTAAAAGGGCATATACACTTCAAATTTGAAAAATTTGAATACCACTAGTGACTCATGTTTGGGGATGAATTCTCCTTGTGGGCATGGTGAGATTCCAAATCTCTGGGGAGTAGACCATGTGCCAAATCCATTGGGTGCTATGTAACTAGTCTTTTGTACTACATAGAAAACCATTCTTCAAACTTTATTTTGGTGGCTCCAGGCCCCCAAAAATGAAATACCAATCATTACCTCTATCAAACACTTTGTTCTCTGTTGTCTACACTAGGAAAATTCTAAAAACACTACCATGGTATACTTGAAAACCAACATCAATACTAGCTTGTTTAACCATATCACTGTGCTTTCTAATGTCACCATTGTCAATATACAATCTACAATCATACACTAACTAAAATCCATAATCATTGTGACATTTTACCTCATCCATCTCATTATCATGTTTCACTAAACGCTCATCCAATTGAACTGAAAATTGAAAACACTCATAGTCCATTTGATAGTTGGCATCATAAATTTTGACATCATATTCAATTTTTATATCAAACTTGAAATTGTCATAAACACTTTGTTCAATAGTCCCCTCAAGAAATGAATGCTTTGATTCATTTAAGTCAAACCTTACCCTCAAGTCTAAAAAATCAGATTGAGTAAAAGATTCATATAAAACCTTGGAGTGATCCTTTGATATTTGTCCCATATCTAACATGCATTCATTTTGTGTGATGAACAACAAGTGTTCATACACAAGCATATGCTCAAACTGATTTGCATTATACTGACATTCATATCCATTTAAGCATTGCAATTTAGTCATACTATTACATGCCCTAGTGGTATGGAAATAAGATCTATCAAACTCCATAGTATCCTTGTCCACATTCAAATCAAGGTTATCAAAACAAACATTAGTGCTATCAACATCCCAGGTATCAACAAACATTTCCATCTCAGGTTTAGACCATTATACAATTCCATATGAAATGTTCCAAATAAAGGCTCAAACATTTTAGAACCTAATCTTGAGCCAAAATTTTCATATTGACATTTTGTAACATATTCACTACTGTAATGAGTAACACAGTCAATACTACCTTTCACAATTTGACAATAGGAACATTTGAATCATTTTGAATGCTAAGAATTTTAGAACTAATAGGGTTAGGAGAAAAACATTCATGTGCACTGGTAGCTTCATGTATACTATTGGCTGATAAGAATCTTGACCTTTATGCCAAAGATTCATTATAATCTAAAAGTTGTTCATTAATAATTGAACAAGCATCTTCATTCTCTTTCACACCAATGCACTCCTCATTGAATGAAAGCATGTCCATTTCTACAAAGAAACAAGCATATTCCATCTCATCATTAATTTCATGAGCTAGTGGCTTCACATATAGATTTGAATCAACACATTTCTTAATATTATGCACATCAACATCCTCTTCATGTGTCACAAACATTTCCATCACTGTTTCACATAAACAATCACAAGCAGTAGGGACATAATCATGTTTATTAGCATCATAGTCAACACCATCAACGTCTTTATCATTTTTGACATTGTGCTTAGGATCTAGATATTCAACACACAAGTTTTTATCTTCAAATTCATCTTCACTCAAATAGTTAGCATGCTCTATTGATAGAAAACCCAAACTAAATTCTAGGTATTCATCATATGAAGTTTGTTCATTCACTGGTGAACAATTGATTTCATCGACGTTCATATCATTGCATCCTTTATATGAAGAAAACACCTTTAGATCATCCTCATAGAAGCATTCATAATCCTAAAAAAAAAAAACAAGTTCATTGTCATCATGATCCTTGTCACAAGAAAATTCATCACTACATAAACTATGCTCAAAATCTTTAGAATGAATGCTTAAAATTTCATTTTCAATATCATGACCACTGATTTGCAAAGAGATATCTACAAGACTGGCACTTTTATCACTAATCAAAACATGACATGGAATGACATCTTGCATCTCTTTTACTTCTTCATTAACCAAGATATTACAAGGAGAGATTTCATGCATATATATTTTACCATCATACGGTGTAGCCTTATCTTCATCATTGTTATATTGATCTGCATATTTATTGCTTGTGAACCCCATTAATTACAATCAATATCCTCATTCAAATAAAAAGTGCATCTTCATTTTCTAATATATTATTTTCATTTATGTGCATCATGTTCTATTTTTTCTCACATCTAACAATATGATAGTTGTTATCAGCATTCTAGAACATGACACTCTTTTCCTAATCACATCTATCTTTTTCAACAATCCCTATCCAATCAAATACCTGATCAAGACTAATAGGCTTCAATTCTTTTGGCAAGGTACTCAGCCCTGACTCATAGGTTTCAAGAAACAAATCAATACACATTGAATCCTTAGGTTTGAAATTTTTGGGGACCTCCAACAAGGCATCCAAAAAATTTGCAAACAAATTATATGGTGATTCCCCCTTGTGCCTCTTCATGTCTGAATTTTTTTGAACAAAAGACGTAGGATCAACACTACTCAAATTTTGTTCATGTTTAGCTTGGAGTTATTTGCATGTTGTAATGATGGAAAAATTGAAATAGTAGAAATATAACTATCTTGACAATAGTTTTCATTTTTTTTCCTTGCATTGGATGTATGCATAAGATGTTCTAGGAAAAACAACACTTGCAACCATGTATCCCTTTGGCATTGAGTACTTTAGATTATTTTCAATATCCATAGCTATAACATATGCATGATGTAATGTTTTAGAATCCTTTTCTCTCAGTGAATAACTCATTTCTTCATAAAATTCTCCAAGGTAAACAAACAAGAACAATGCATCATTTGGTCTAAGGTCTTCTGAAATATCCCTTATTTCCTTTGAAAACCTTAAGTTGAAAGTTGGGACTAACTCTTCATATTTTTGAATGTCCATGATTTTTTGTATCAATGAACTTGTATCAATTCTCTCACCAACTGTTCTATGAATATTTCCATAAACTCATTCCATGAAGAGATAGAACATATTGGTAAATCTAAAAGCCAACCTATAGCACCCTCCTTTAGAGATTGAACAAAGAACTTCATGACAACATCTTCATGGCCAATCTGATAATCTCCCATCAAGTCAATGAATTCTTGTAAATATTTACATGATGATTTTGAGCTTTTCCCTCTAAACTCTAGCAAGTGTTCCATAACTTCATGAGGGATAACATTTTGAAACGAAAAAATACCACTAAAATTTATGGCTCTATATATTTCAATAGAGAAATTTCTTTAATGACATGATACGGGTTGCACACTTTGCATGATTACACCTAAATCCCCATAGGGATATATAGGTGGATGATAAATTTTATTACACCTCTTACAAACTTCCTATATCAACTCTAGAGTTGATCATTCAACACCTTATTTCTTTCTTTCATCGTGGCCTTAAAATATTGCAATGCATAACCCAAACACATCTATACCTAACATCTCTTTAATGGGCATATTTAATAACAACCATACTTCTTCAACATAATACACAAGCTACAATAAATAACTCTGGAGTATGTATGATTATCACTACTATATCCATTTCTTAGTGCTTAGTTTCCCTCAATAGGGAACCCAATTTTTTCAAGACTGTCAAATATGGTTTTCATACACAAGATTATCCTTCATGAAAACCATAATATAAAAAAAATACTTGAATATGTTGTAGTTGCTAAAAAATTTCTTTTCTAACTAGAAACCTTTGTAGATCTAAAACATTCTTCACATTTTCATCAGGTTCTTTTCACAGAGTCGCCACCTCTCTTCATAGAGTATTGAAGTTCAAATAGTATGAAGCTCTTTCAAAGATTAATTTCATTCAGGGTCTCTTCTAACAACAAAGTCACACATAACTTCTTTAAAATTGACACAAAAAAGCCTTCTGTAGGTCTGAAAATCTCAATATCTGAACCAGATGTTTAGATACACCATTTTTTTCTCTTTCCAATTGAATACTCCTCTGATCTTGGTGCATAGGCACTAGGTGCTTCATTATTGCTCATTTTTGGTTTTTTTGCAATTTTGGGTTGAAAATGGGTTTTAGTGGTTAATAAGGTCATTTATGACCATCTCCTATCTATTCAATTAATTTTTGGTTGTGGGTTTAGTCATTGGTGGGAAAAGTTGGAAAATTGCAAAAATTGTCAAAAGTTGCCAAATTATCATGCAACTTTTTTTAGAAAGTTGTCAAAAATGTGGTTTTTAGTTACATGCAATTTTTAAAACATGGGAATCAATTTTAAATGTTTGGAAAAAGCATGAATATTCTGAAATGGTCGAATGCAATCATTATTGTATTGATTTTTCAAACTTGGAGTGAATGAAATGAAGTTTTTTGGTGTTTTTCTATAGTTGCAGCACATTTTGATAGCTTGTACAGTCTTTATACTAATTGGGAGTCAACTGCATATTATAGTGTGATGAATCTTCTTTCATTTTCAAGTAGTGGCATGAATTTTCATTGAGTAATAAGGAAGATGTAGCAATTTTCTAAAATCTACCCAAACCCTAGCTAGGGTAACCCGTGGGCTTTCAAAATGTGATATCTTTTGATTCCACCATTCAAAAATGCTAAAAACTCACCCAAATTTTTTTTGTTGTATATCCTTTAATATTTTCAAGGCTAGAGGTCCTATTATGCACACATTGGGAAGAAAACTTTGCCAATCCGCTCCAAATTAGCTCAAAAATAGTGTAAAACCCTTACACTATGGTGTTTGTGTAAATATTTGCATTTTCTTCATAGGGGTTGGCATTGGTAAGGGTTAGGAAATGCCTTTAGAGGTCTCTTAGACTTGAATCAATAGTTTTGGAGCATTTTTGAAAGGTTTTTATACGCTTAGTTTTGACTATCCCAAGTGAACTATTAGACAACCATAAGGAAACCATGGGAATCAAATCAAGTTAGGGTTTGTGCATGGAAATAGGGTTATATATTTTATAAAATCAACTCTTGAATGTCCGAAAGAGGTCTCCCAAGCCTGATTTTTGGTTTGAATGTTCTCCAATGGTTACTTTTGTGTTACATTGAAACCATTTTATTTAGTTGATCAATGCATGGTGCAGTTTCATTGGTAGTTGTTATTTTTCACCTCATTTGAATTGTATCAAAGGTTGTTGAACCCATGATAGATCTTCCATGCATGAGAATTGTCTAAAAGTATTTGGATCAAGTCTTTATGAGAATCCCTCGTTAGTAGCCCTGAAATTACTTCTAAGAGCAAGCAAAATGGAGTTGAGCTTTGAGTACCCTGCATCTTGGGTCTGTTACTAAGTTGCTCAAGACCTTCATCTGCATCAAATTGGTATTAGAGTAGGGGGTATCAGTAAAGGTAGTTGATAAATTGAGTTGAAGAATTTCCAAGATGGACCTCCTAGGATAAATGTGGAAAGAATTGTTAGAGAGGTGAGAGATTCTCTTTCCATAGAGTTGAGATCCATTCAAGAAGGCATTGATGCAAGACTCACATCAGTTGAGACCAACCAGAGAAGAGGAGTGGTCACAGGAGATTTGAGTAACCAAGAAGATGAAGAAATGGGTGAAAATGCACACCTAGAAGAATAGGAAGAAGAAAGAAGGTTGGAGATATTTCTAAAGGAAGTTAAGAGTGATGGTTCCAAGGTAATGATAGACCTTCCAGTGTATTCAAAGAGTTTGAATGGAGAAGAACTCCTAGATTGGATAAGTATTTTTATTTTGAGGAGATATTTGAGGGGAAATAAGTGAAATTGGAAAGAACAAAGCTAAAAGGACATGCATCCCTATGATGGGACTATGTACAAGAAGAGATGAAGAAGAAGGGAAAATCAAAGATCACATCATGGGATAGAATGGTAGAAAAATTGAAAGGAAAGTTCTTACCTAATGACTATGCAGTTCAGTTATACAAGAAACTTCAAAATTTGAAGCAAAAGGATATGAATGTGAAGACCTACACTGAAGAGTTCTAAAAACTAAGCATCAGATCAGGACACATGGAAGAAGATGTTGACAAAGTTGCAAGGTATTTGAATGGGCTAAATTACATCCTACAAGATGAACTAAGTATTTCAAGTCTAAGAACTATTGAAGAATGATATCAGTTGGCCATAAAGGATGAAGACAAGTTGAGAAGGAGACAAGAGAAATAGAGTAGAGGTAGAGGAAGGAAAAACTTCAGAGGAAGAGGGACTTTTGTTGGTAGAGGATAGTCCCAAAGGCTCCAAGGAGAGACAAGTAACTCATAAGAACAAACATCAGATTCAAGGGGTAGCTTTAGAGGAAGAAGACCAAATTCTAGAGGTAGATTTGGAAGTAGAGGAGGCTCAAGTGGATTCACTGGCAAGTGTTATTTAAGTGTAACAAGTTTACAACCCATCAAGCATGGAAATTCCCTGAGGAGTAATCAACTAATTCAGTTAGAAATGAGAGGAGAAATTAGAGTGCACAAGGTGGATATGATGCTAAAAGTGTCAATTCACTATCATAGAATGTAGAACTAGAATTTGGAGAGTCCTTGTTGATGAGAAGGACCTTGATTAAAGTGTCTATGGAGAAGGATCCACCCCAACGAAATTCACTCTTTAGGACTACATGCAAAAGCCAAGGTAAATGTTGTTAGGTTTGTTGTTGATTCTAGAAGTACTGATAATTTAGTTTCAATTGAAATGGTAGAGAAGTTAAAGTTGCAAAGATTGCCTCATACCACTCCATACAAAGTGCCTTGGTTGAACAAAGGGTAGCAGGTGTTAGTGAATGAACAATGTTGGGTATAATTTCATATAGGGGGTTATAAGGACAAGGTATTGTGTGAAATCATTCCAATGGACATTTTTCATTTTATTCTTGGTAGACCATGGCAGTATGATAGGAATGCCAAACTTGATGGTAGAAAGAACACATATGTCATAGAGAATGATGGAGTCTCATACACTTTAACACCATTGAAAGATTAAGATAAAACAACACAAGTAGAATCCAATGTGATGTTGTTAGGGGAAAATGAATTCATAATGGCTATAGAAGAGGGGGAAATGGGTTTTTCCATCATAGTTAAGCCTAGGTCTGTTGTGACAATAGTAAAGAAAGAAGAGCTATCTTTAGAAGTTCAATACTTTCTTGAGAAGTATGCCAATATAGTAGTAGATGAGCTCCAAAAAAACCCTACCACCTATGAGAGATATCAGTCACCACATTAATTTCATACCAGGGGCTAGTTTACCTAATAAAGTAGCATATAAGATGACCCCACAACAGAATGAGCGGATTAAGAGACAAGTCCAAGAATTGCTTGATAAGGAGCTAATTAGAGAGAGCCTTAGTCCTCATTCAGTTCCCACTGTTTTAGCACCAAAGAAAGGAGATGAGTGGAGGATGTGCACTGATTCTAGGGACATCAATAAGATTAAAATTAGCTATGGATTCCCCATTCCACGTATGGAAGACTTGATGGTATGTCTAGGTGGAGCATGTTACTTTTCCAAAATAGACCTCAAGAGTGGGTATCACCAAATCAGGATTAGACCCAAAGATGAATGGAAGACAACATTTAAGAGAAATGAAGGACTTTATGAGTGGCTTGTGATTCCTTTTGGTATCTCAAATGCACCAAGCACCTTCATGAGGTTGATGAATGAAGTTCTTAAGCCTTTTATTGGTGAGTTTGTTGTGGTTTACCTTGATGATATTATTTTTTTTAGCAACACTAAGGAAGAGCATTTACAAAATTTAGATTTGGTTTTGAGGAGATTGCATGAATAGAAACTAATGATCAATTTGAAGAAATGTGAGTTTATGAAGATAGAGTTGATATATCTTGGTTTTTTGGTTAAAAATGACACCTTGAAGATGAATCCCAACAAGGTTGAAGCTATTCTAATTTGGCCTCCACCCAAATTAGTTGTTGAGGTAAGGAGTTTCCATGGTTTGGCCAATTTTTATAAAAAAATTATTAAAGGCTTCAGTCATATTTGTGCTCCAATGTTGGATACTATAAAGGGGGAAAAGAGAAAGAAGTTTGTTTGGACTAGTGAGGTTGGAAAGAGTTTTGAATGCTTGAAAAAGAGGGTAGTAGAGAAGCCCATATTAGCTCTACCTGATTTCAATAAGGTGTTTACTATTGAGAGTGATGAAAGTGGTTATTCCATAGGGGAAATCTTAAGTCAAGAGGGCAAACCGATAGCTTTCTTTAGTGAAAAACTCAATGAAGCTAAGAAGAAATACTCTTCTTATGACCTAGAGATGTATGCCTTAGTTCAGTCCTTAAAAAAGTGGAGACACTACCTACTTCCTAAGGAGTTCATAGTGTTTATTGATAATCATGCTCTTCAATTTTTGAATAGTCAAGATAAACTCAATCATAGGCATGTCAAATGGGTAGAATATTTGCAAGGTTAAACCTTCACCATCAAACATAAGAAGGGGAAGTCAAAAAAAGTAGTTGATGCATTGAGTAGGAGGAAACTCATGGTACAAGAAATCCATTTGCAAAGTGTAGGTGTTGAAGCACTAAAAGGTATGTATAAAGATGATGTTGATTTCAAAGATATTGATGCAGCTTGCAGCCAATCTAATGGTGTTTCTTATGAGATAAGCTTTGATTTTCTGATTCAAGAGGGTTTTTTCTTCAAAGGGGCTCAATTTTGAATGCCTAAATGTTCCATGAGGGATAATTTGATAAAGGAAAAGCATAGTGGAAGCCATGTCGGTTATTTTAGTCTTGATAAGACCTTGGAGCAACTGAGAAGGCACTAATTTTGACCTAAAATGCAAAGTGATGTAAGGAATTTTGTTGAGAAATGTGTTATTTGTCAAAAGGAAAAGGGAAACAATACTAATGCAGGCTTGTATCAGCCTTTTCCCATTCCAAATAGGCCTTGGGAGTCAATAAGCATGGATTTTGTAATGGGTTTACCAAAAACACCTAGAGGTTTTGATTCTATTTATGTTGTAGTGGAAAAGTTCTCCAAGATGGCACATTTCATCCCATGCAAGAGCACTAATGATGAATCCTACATTGAAGTTTTTTTCTTCAAGCAATTGGTAAGAATTCATGGTTTTCCTTTAAGTATTGTTTCAGATAGAGATAGTTTGTTGGGCATTTTTGGAGAAATTTATGGAAGAATCTTGGCACTAACCTTAGTTTCAGCTTTGTATATCACCCCCAAATTGATGGGAAGACCGAGGTAGTCAATAGGAGTCTTGGTAACCTCTTGAGATGTCTTAAAAAATAGCATTCTACTCAATGGGATCTAATCTTTCCTTAGGAAGAATTTGCATATAATGATTTTGTCAATAGGAGTGTGGGTAAGAGTCCATTTGAAGTTGTTTATGGATTGCATCCTAGATGTGTCTTTGAATTGAGAGATACAAGTGGGATGGAGAGGATAAGTGTTGAGGGTGACCAATTTGTTGTGTCTATGAAAGAGATTCACCAATAGGTCAAGGATCAACTACAAAAGAGTGTTGAAAAGTATAAGAAAAGGGTTGATGCACATAGGAGAGAAGTCACTTTTAAGGTTGGTGATTTGGTTCTAGCTCATCTAAGGAAGAATATATTTATTAAGGGATATTATTCCAAGCTGAAAATCAATAAAATTGGACCTTGTAGGGTTGTTCACAAGTTTGGTCCAAATGCATATGAGATTGAACTACCAAGTGGAATTTCAATTTCACCTATATTTAATGTTTTTGACCTTTACCATTTCAAAGGGAATGTTGTTACATGTAATGAAGTAGGTTCTCAAGTATTTGAAGATGAAGAGTGGATCCAAGACCTTCCTCCCAGCAAGCCTTTAGAGTTGGAGTGCATATTAGATACGAAAGAGTTCAAGAAGACAAGAAACACCACCTATTTGCAATACTTGGTCAAGTGGAGGGGTCTTCCCATGGAAGATGCTACTTGGATTTCTAAATCTTATATCATCAAGCATGAATACACTTTTTAAGACCTGCACTCAAGTGGGACTTGAGTATTCTTCCCCTTGGGTGTATGGTGTAGGGGCACTAGGCGCTTCATTATTGCTCATTTTTTGGTATTTTTGTAATTTTGGGTTGAAAATGGGTTTTAGTGGTTAGTAAGGTCATTTATGACCATATCCTATCTATTCAATTCATTTTTGGTCTATTGGGTTTAGTTGTTGGTGGGAAAAGTTGGAAAATTGCAAAAATTGTCAAAAGTTGCCAAATTGTCATGCAACTTTTTTTAGAAGGTGTCAAAAATGTGGTTTTCAGTTACATGCAATTTTTGGAATATGGGAATAAATTGTAAATGGTTGGAAAAATCATGAATATGCTAAAATGGTTGAATGCAAGCATTATTGTATTGATTTTTCAAACTTGGAGTGAATGGAATGAAGTTTTTTTGGTGTTTTTTAT
This sequence comes from Sequoia sempervirens, assembly GCA_007258455.2. Lineage (NCBI taxonomy): Eukaryota > Viridiplantae > Streptophyta > Pinopsida > Cupressales > Cupressaceae > Sequoia > Sequoia sempervirens. The sequence continues at coordinate 199,736,528 of VDFB02193867.1, forward strand.
AGTTGCAGCACATTTTGATAGCTTGTATGACTTGTACGGTCTTTATAATAATTAAGAGTCAATTTCATGTTGTATTTTTATGAATATTCTTTCATTTTCAAGTGGTGGCATGAATTTTCATTGAGTAATATGGAAGATATAGCAATTTTTCTAAAATTTTCCTAAACCCTAGCCAGGATAACCCGTGGGCTTTCAAAATGTGATATCTTTTGATTCCACCATTCAAAAATGCTTAAAAATCACCCAAAGTTTTTTCATTGTATGTTTAATATTTTCAAGGTTTGAGGTCCTATTATGCATGCATTGGGAAGAAAACTTCACCAGTCCACTCCAAATTAACTCAAAAATAGTGTAAAACCCTTACACTATGGTGTTTGTGTAAATATTTGCATTTTCTTCATAGGGGTTGGCATAGTTAAGGGTTGGGAAATGTCTTTAGAGGTATCTTAGACCTAAATCAATAGTTTTGGGGATTTTTGAAAGGTTTTTACATGCTTAATTTTGATTGCCCCAAGTGATCTGTTAGACAACCATAAGGAAAGCATGGGAATCAAATCAAGTTGGGGTTTGTGCATAGAAATAGGGTTATATACTTTATGAAATGAACTTTTGAATGTCTGAAAGAGGTCTCCCAAGCTTTCTTTGTAGTTTGAATGTTCTCCAATGGTTGTTTTTATGTTACATTGAAACCATTCTATTTGGTTGATCAATGCAAGGTGTAGTTTCCTTGGTAGTTGTTGTTTGTCACCTCATTTAAATTGTATCCAAGGTTTTTGAACCCATGATAGATCTACCATGCATGAGCACTATCTCAAAGTATTTGAATCAAGTCTTTTTTAGAATCCCTTGTTAGTAGCCTTGAAATTACTTCTAAGAGCAAGCAAAAAGGAGTTGAGCTTTGATTACCCTGCCTCTTGGGTCTATTACTAAGTTTCTCAAGACCTTCCTTTGTATTAGATCTCCCCAGTAGAGTCATCAATTTATTGGTGTTTTTCCTAGATAAACCTTTAAAATCCTCTAAAGGATAGCCAACACTTACTTTCAAGAACTTCAATATTAGTGGCCAATGAATGGGAGATGGATTTTGTACTTTTCTCCCCTACACTTCAGGGTCTACAAAACCTAGGATGGTGGCCCTATGTGACACTAGATACAAATATTTAGCTTATGGTACAACACAGTGTAAAGTAGATAAACTTCATATAGTACAACAAGGATGTGTATGGCTACATCAAATAATGGTGTACCCCTTGTTCTCATTTCATTATAGGAATGAGGTTGAGACACAAAAGAAATATAAACTAATTAAATTAAGGAAATAGTTTTTAAATTTGAAGATTGTTTCTAAGGATGGGGAATGAAAACTATGCAAGACCATTGTCTACCTTAGGCTATAGAGTCACATATCATGCACATCATACTATAAATCTATAACATAATCATGATGACCTACAAAAATCTATTGCAATATGATAGAAATGTATGCTTAAGTGTTTCATGAAATTCTACTTAGCAATCCACTTGAAAAATACAATACCCTCATTACCTATATGCAAGCATTTACACGACTCCTTGAATGGAAAGCAAACAAACACATATCTCAAATAGAAAATGTGTATGAAGAACCTAAATAATTTTTTATTTTAATTCAAATGATATATTACATCTCAGAGATTGAGACAATAACATAAGAATATATATTCATATCTTTGCATTCAAGTTACAGGAGCATTGTAATATATGAACTTACAGCATAAGGATTTTCACACTTGGCATTCAACAATTTCAGTACACTTCTTCCATGGCCAAAAACCTAAAATCTAAGAGCCTCCAAAACTTAGAACCCTTATAAATGAGATAGAGATTACAATATAAAGAAGATAACAAGGGTTAGATTCAATCTCTTTCTAAAATCTATCACAAGCTCAACCTTCAAATTTGCAACAAATTGGCATTTAGAAGATGCTCCTTTACACATTCTTTTCCCTCCTCTTTTGCAATTGAATTTTATGTTCTCCTAAATTTTCAAATCTCGTGCAACTCTTTTACCTATATGTAAAAATACATTTACAACTGCATTTTCACATGATAGTGAATTTTTTTCACTTCTAGGTAAAACCCATTTCACTAGCAATTAAAATTTTCATTTACCACACATTTTAATCTTTAAATATTTCATTTCTTTCTCTAAAAATATTTGAAATTTTATCAAATAGTTGTTTGACAACTAATCATTTGTGCAATTTTTCTATTACCAATTTAGCATTTTACACCATTTTCTAGATGTATGTTTTCCTTCTTGAATCTTCTTTCCTGGCACAAAATTCTCTCTAGACCATTTGAAACCTTCACATGGTGCATTAACCATTACAACAAAAGAAGAATGAGATGTAGGTTGTGACTATTGTAATTGGGTCATTTCTTTTCTTACTGGCACTCTACAAAAGATCAAAATATCATGAAAATTCTCTCAAGACATGGGAAATACCTTGGGAAAACCTTTGAATGAAGCAATAAGCATATTGAACTTGAAAACATCCTAAAAATCTGCCCTGAATATTAAAAATATGATTGATCTTGAATTTTTGTGGTAGAGAGTAGCCTTGCAAGTCATTTCCAATAATGCAAGACATTTATTTGATTATTGGTCTGTTTCCCCTGCTAATGAGCATTTAAAAAGGATTGAAATTGTATTCTTTTCCAAGGCTTGCTTGTGGGTTCTCGACTTGTTCACTTGGGGGTCTAGGACCCTTGTTTCCCTTTCTGTGGGAAAGCTAAGTCTTTTAAGCATCTCTTCTGGTTTTGTACCAGAGCTCAACAATTTTGGAATTGGATTCATGACTTCATTTTTCCTTTCAGACCAAAGCCTTTCTCTTGGCATATGGTTCTATTGGGAGACTCACCCAAACTTCCAACTAAGTATACCCAGCTTTGGCACACTTTCAAGGTGGAAATCCTCTTCAATATCTAGAAAGATAGAAATGCTTGCATATTTGCTAACACACAAATGGATAAAAATGTTTCTTTGTATTCTAAAGCTATTATTTGCTCTAATGTGCTCTTATAGATTCAAGTTTAGGCCAACAAGGTTGCACTTGAGGTGGCTCACCTTCAAGTGCTTTTGGATCATTGGGGCAAAGCCCCATGTATTTTTGCTTGGGTGCCCGCTTCGCCCACTTCCTCTCTCGATCGATTGCCCTCTCAGGGTCGGCAGTGGAGTGGCTCTGCTCGCCCCCACTCTGTCTCCTCTTTGGCATGGTTCCTACCCTCCTTGGTAGAATCATTCTCCTCCTACGTGGGATGGCTAGGGGTGGCCCTCTAGAGGAGCTGCGAGGAGCAGCAGTGGCAGTTCCAGGTAGCCCTCTGATGACACTCCTACTATTGGATTTGGTTGGCTAGATTCTAGAAAATCTTTTTGCGTCTAGCACTTGCAATCTCACCCTAGTGTGAGGATAAAGATAAAGAGAGAAAATATGTTAATGATGGTTGGGGTCCTCCTCTTGACATCACTCTATACCTCGTTGATGTATGGGGGAAGCACATGAATGATAGAGACCCTCCTCGCTCTGTTGGCACTGCTATGGTCGCTTGATGGATATTTTTTTATATAATTGTAATGTTTACGGACTTCTGGGCTAGGCCCATGTGACTCTCAGGATGTGCCTTCTTACCACCCACCTTTTTTGTGAATATGTATCCTTATCTTTGTTTATATTAATATAGATAGTTGCCTATTCATCAAAAAAAGGCTTGATATGACAATCAAAACTTTGCAAGGGTGTGAAAGGAGTTGAAGGAAATTTTTAGAGGGTTAAATTAACAAATTTCACCCATTTTAAGGCCTCAAAACCTCCCTCAAGCATCCAAACATGGATGGGAGACATATTTAGCCACAATGCAAGCCCTGGGAAGCCTTAAAAATGCCCCAAAAATGCAATCTCGCCATCCCACAAGCATCCTCTAGCAGCAACATTTGTTGTTGTGGGATTGCGAGAAAACACTATGAGAGAAAAAACTCCTCTCAACATTGTGATAAAACACATGCCAACCACGTGGAAGCAACAACAATGAGTGCCCAACAAAATTTTCTTCCAAACACTGCTTCCCCGCACTCCTGCGCATCTCCTTTGGTGACAAAATTTTGGTCAGGATGGCAAGAAAAGATTTGTGAGAGACAATTTCTTTATTTATAAGGTTTTATAAAGTGCCATTGTAAATAATTATTTAAAACATTGAAAATGTTTTAAATATCACATATCAAAACATTAGGAAATAGGAAAGTTTTAATTTCTCCTACCAGCCAAATGATGAAATTTTATTGCGCAAAAATCAAAACCCCGAGAGATGAGTTTTTTTGCAAGTTGGCCTAATTAATTAAATAAAACATGGGTTTTTCATCAGATCTCGCCTAGCAATCCAAATTTTAGTACTTCATTTGTAAATAGGCCTATTTGAGGTGTTCACCGCAGCTGAAAAACATTAAAATAATGCACCATTTAACCTTGGGTTTTGATGAAACGGGAAATGGAGATGTTTGAGACTAAAATAAGAAATGGGTTGCCCTCAGATTCTTGAAATTTGCAACTTTTTAGAACACCAAATCTAGCCCGGTCGTAGTTAGAAACACATTATGGCATATCAGAACTTATTCTGAAACCACAAAACTAAGTAAGCTTACTACCATATGTCCCAAAAACCTTTCTATCACAGGGATTTGTATGAAGACAATTGAGTTGCAAAATTTTAATTGGCAAAGATGGGCTCCAAGGTAGATTTGATAGGAAGTAGACCTACCCTAGTCATTAAACTAAAAGGGCATAAGCACTTCAAATTTGCAAATTTTGAAGGTGCCACTAATCTCAAAGAAATATCACTTTGTGGAATGCAATAATTGGAGGATATGTGAAAAATAGATTTGTTGGAAATCTTAAGCAAATTTAATGGGCAGATTTAATGCCCTTGACTTTTGCTAATATCTCACATGCTTATACCAAAGTGAAAGATTCGAGAGTCGATGAGTTTTAATCTATAAAAAATCTCTATTTGAATGCATAAAAATATATCAAACTATAGGTTTAATGAGGATGTGAGCTGTGTGGAGGATATACAGAAAATGGATTTGTTGAAAAGCCTTAAGAAAATTTTGAATATATTGAGTGCAAAATAACATGGACCAACCACATCAATTGAATGATGATTACTAAATATGCATGAATATATATTTTCTTTAAAGGTTTTAGAAACTTTCAAGTAAATGCAATTGGCATGTAAAAGAATGGATTTTGATAGATTTTGAAGTTATGAATTCCCTTGAAGGCATGCATGTAAATGTGGAAGCTTGTACAAGGTTCGTGTTGAAGTGGTCAAAAAAATTCCCTGGGGACGTGTCATCAAATGAAATCCAATGATTGCAGGTTGTGCACAAAATTGGTTTGTTGAATAAGTTTTTGAAACTCTCAAGCAAATGCAATTGTGTTGTGCATTGGGGAATTTTCAATTTAACATAGTCACATTAAAAATATGATATATATTTTTATTTCTAAACAAAAATTTTAAATTCAAAATGTTTCAGAAATTAGAAGAATAAGAGTATAAAACCCAAAAATTGTTTGAAGAATTTATAAGCAATGTATGAGAAGGTCAACGTAGAAATATGACGTGAAAAAGAAGACATGATTCATTTGCAGGCATGTGAACTATTTGGAAAAAAGATTCGAAGAGTTTCACCTTGGTGTATGCTAAGTCATTGTGCCTTTATACTTCAAATTAAATATTTTCCTTTATGGATTGAAATGTTTATAGAATAAAAGTGGTGGGAAAGATAGTTGCAAGGAAGATCATTGTCAGGGATGAGTTGATACCATTATTTTAAATATGGATTGTGAAAATTGTGGATCATGTTATGTATGGTTATGGAAAAGAAGCTCTTCCACTCTTTGATATCATGCCAAACTCCATTACAAGGTCAGATGGTGTCAAATTTATTAGTGCTTTCATTGCATATTGTCATGCAAAGCTAGTGGATAGTGAGGAGCAATACATTCATTTGCTGAGTGTAAATTTTCACATTTCTCTATAAGTGGATCATTATGTGAGTATTGTTGACCTTATACCTTGATGGTTATGTAGCTACAAGTATAGATGGAGATGAAAAATATGGACAAGTACCTTGGAAAAATTCATAACTCAAGAGTTATAGGTGTCTAATCATTTTTGTAAAAGTGACTTATGTCACTTATTGTAATCAATAGGTTAGAAAATGAGATTTATTTTCAGAAAAGTGATGTAAATCCTAAGTAATATTATTGTACTTCAAATGTAGTTAGGAGGTAATTAGAAAGTAGCTAGGGTAGTTACCAAGTATTTAGAGGTAGTTATCAAGAAGAGGCCTATAAATACAAGGCTCTTGAGTTGTTGTAAAGGGGGGGACTTTTTGCAAAAGGGAAAAACTTTTGAGAACTTTTAGAGTAATTGTATCAAGACTTTTGGTTTGACACTTTGTACTTAAGGGATTTTTATATTGTGTAATTTCACAAAGATAATCAATAATGCATTTGATTAGTATGTCTTCAATGTGTTTCTAGATTATTTTGCTGATTTCTTGTATGTTAAATTTGTAATCTCTTTGTGTAATTGTGGTATCTATTTGTCATTTATGTGTGATTGATGAAACACAATCATACCTTGGTATCTTGGTTTGAATGTGCTAAGATAAACTATTTCCTTGTATGTTGAAATTTGTTATCTTTATTTTATTGTATTATATATCAAAAACATATTTGTAATAAAACCCCTTGTAATTTTTTGTTTGTTGTGAAATCTCAATTGATATTTGTATGCTTATTGTTGGGGTTTCTATTATTCAACTTTATAATGTATCTTTTCACCTTTTTATACTTTTGGGTTAAAAGTACATAAAAAATCCTAAAGCTCCCATCATACGAGGGAGATACCCCTCTCAAACATAGAGGAAGATTATTGTTTCACAAGCAATCTCTCCAACTATTGGTGTGTTATTGTCACTTTCCATTGGGTGAGTCAAAATATCATTTCAAGTTCCAATTCACCTACCAAAAATATGTAAATATTCTATTTTTCTATTATGTTCTATTCTTGTCCCATGTAAAAAGGTAAAAGGTAAAAAAATCTAGAATCTTGGTTATTAGGAGGTTAGGCTAGTTTAGGTATTAGGTTTTTTCTTCCTATTTGCATCTCACATTGATATTTGGAATATATTCTAAATCTTGTTAATTTGACATAGCACATGTCAACATTTTTTCTTTACATTCCAAACATTATTTTGTACTCGTAGATATATTTTTATCCCTATTGAAGATTCCTTGATTCCTAAAGAAATCAGATAATGTAGCATTTGGGTTTCTTTGGGCTTCAAAATTGAAAATTCAATTCAGCAGTCCAAAAATCTTCAAAATTCTCATATTTGAATACACTAATTCTTGTATTAGGAAAGATATCTACTACTAGAATCGAGAAAAATGTCTACTACATTTTGCAGCCTATTACCTTCACCAACATATTATTACACAATAAATGAATTATCATGCAATTAATCACATAATTTTATTCAAAGGAAGGAAAAACATTACCAATTCTTAGATCCTCAATTCCCCTTAATTTTTACCAAACCAAGCTTTTGACCTACCTAGTCATAGCATTTGCTAACATTTTTGAGTTTTTCACTATTAAGTAACTTTCACAAAATATTGTTAAAGGAAGTTTCAAGAATTTATTGTGCTATGGAATTCCTCAAATCCCTAATTAACTGATTCAGTACTAATATATTCACCCAATATCTTTCACACCATATTATTACTATTATTACTTAAGGTCCCCTTTGGAAAAAACTTCTTTTACTTCCTCAATAGTTAGTATAGTAGATGAGCATCACATTAGATTCAATAGGCTTCAAAATATCTGATTTATACCATTTTACTTTTAAACTTGTTTTTGGGTCTACTTTATCATTAAGATAGTTGTGCAATGAAACAGCCCTTTTCACCTACACATTTCACTAAAGACCTTGTGGGCTATACTATGCTTATCACCAAGTCAAAAGTTATGATAAAGGAAAGAAAATAGAGCAATACACACTACAAAAAAATTCAATGCTACTCAACCAAATCACAAAGGAGAGGAGTGAAATGTTACCACCTCCACCAAAATCTCACTAGCCAATGGAGGAGATATGGACTTGTCAAAGTCACCACAGCTGCAACTATGATGAGGGGAGGTCTCGTAAGAATCCAAGCCCATGCTTTTATGGCTTGCTTCACACTTGCAATGTGGAGTTGACGGAGTGCTACTACAATGGAGTGTTGAAATGCTACTTGAGAGTGAAGTGAATTCTCAAGAGAATTGCTAGAGAATGAAAGAGAATGGATAGAAGATGAAATGAAGTGAGAATAAATGAATTTGAAGGAAGAATGAATAAGAACCTACCATTTTTGGGTTGGTTAGTCGAAGAGGGACGTTACAAATCGGCCCCAATTGGGTGTGTAATGCCTCTGCCAACTTTAGACACAAGAATCTGTCAAGGACGATAGCACACCATATGGATGTCTATGCGTCATGCACACATCCCCAACAAATATTCTCTCACCAACACAAAGGATAGATGCCAATTGGATGGAAGGTAGTTGGGTGATGTGGAATTTTGACTTCAAATTTTATTTTCTAAGGTGAGGGTGTGTGAAAGGGGAATTTGCATAAGGGGTGAAAATTTTCTCCTATACAATGTGTAATCATGATTAAGTGTCTCAAATGTATGCAAATATTGATGATTATGATGAAAAGATCCATAGACTAACAAATATTATGTGCATGCACCTACTTATTTACGTTCATGAATGTCATGTGTATATATTTTCACATAAAAATCACTCACACATTCCTACATTGGTTCATGTTGGCACACCTAGGAACATATGGATATCCTAAAGATCTTTTGACATTGGTTCATGACTTTCCTTATTTTATTTTTCAACTTCCTTTGCTTCTTGACATAACTTCAATTTATATTATTCTATGGTACAGTTTTTGTTACACTTTCCTAGGTTCATTAGGACTATTTTAGGTTCATTAGGATTGTCCTAGGTTCATGAGGATTGATCTTGAATCATTAGAACATTGATTAGGACCATCCTAGGTTGATTAAGACTTCCCTACATTCATTAGGATTGTCATAGGTTCATTAGGATTGTCCTATTTTCATGAGGACTATCCACTAATTATTCTCACTTTCCTACGCTGCCATTGTGCTACTCATGTGAGTAATCACATTTCCAACATCCCTTTTTTATGAAGTTGTCCATGATTACTAAGCATCAATGTTATGATTGATAACATTAGAAAAATGGTCATAAAATTTGTTGAAGTTGCCTAAGTCAGCCAAATTTAACACTAACATAGATTGATTACTAAATAAAATTTCATTAGTTCTATTAAAATACAATTTAATTAATCTATAACATGTTACTGATCATAACTTAGACATTCTAAACTAATTATATATTCCAATTTCAAGTTTCAAAGTAGAAAGACATGCACACAATGAACAAAATGGATTGAATATCAATTTTTATATATCAAATTGTAGAATAATTGTGTAGAACAAATTTGGCATATATGCCAACTCAAAACAATTTTTACAAAATGTGGCATATGCCATCTTAAGATTTATATACAATATACATGTTGAAGAACTATGTATCAATCCCTAAATTTCCACAAGTGACCCTATATGTCTCTAGAAAATCTTAAACTTGTGGTGGATCATCAAAATCAAGCCTCCTCAAAGTACTTGGTGGCTCTGAAGCTAGCTAGACAATAACAATTCAAACCATAAATTATATTAATTATGTCAATGGTTGACAAGCTAGACTACTAAATAGAAACTTATATACCATAATTTAGAATTGTCAAATTACTATCAAAATCATTATATTGAACTATAATTTCTCTAAAATGGAATTCTTGATTACCCAATGTCTTGGTCTTTTTCCTAAAAGACATTCTACAAATGATTGTCCCCTAAGATGATCAAGAGTCCTAGCATATCACAATGGAATTGGAATAATCACATTTCTAAATTGGATGATTTAGAGGGGTGGTGAAAACACTCAAACAAGCTCAACCTAATCACAACTAAACAAGGAAAACTCTCTTCCCAGAGATCTCAACTTTTAGACATCAACTTACCCTCAAAACCCTTATAAGGGTCCAAACATGAAAAATAGGCATAAGACTCTAAAAACACCTCAAAACCTCAAAACCTCAAACCCTTGGATTTTTAGACACATTTTACCAAGTTCTTCACCAAACTAATAGATTTCACAGGGTTCCTTTGTAACAACTATGAGTTTCAATACAACACCCCCTACCTACGCTACTCAAATTAGGTTTAATTTACAAAGGGAGTACCTTCTAGACTCCACCAAACACTCTGAAACCTTGGGGAAACAATTCAAATTCCCTAAAACCACTGAATCTACCTTTAGAACTTAGATTCAAGCCCTTCTATATGTTGATCTAAGAGACCCTCGCTTTACATGCCCAAAACAAGGGTTTTGATAGAAATATGTATTCCCATGCTTATCTGACCCAATGAAAGCTTCTATCAGGCTTCAAATACCCTGCAACAGCTTCAAAAACCATCACATGGAAAATCCCAAACACATTTTCACAAAACCACACCTCATTACCCCTTTTTATACAAAGAAAACAACTTGACTGGCCCTAGGGCATCATCATATTCTCTTTCCACATACTCACAAGTTGAAAAATCAACAAAGAAACATTATTAAATCCTAAAATAATCCTTTCCATTGAGACACATGTCAGTACAGTAGGTGGAAGGCTTAGGATATCATTTTGTTTTCTTCAAAACCCTCTAACAAAGAAAATAGGGCAGTTATAGTAAGATGTAGATATCTTTTACAAATTCCTATCTGAAGACTTCAAACCAAATTTAAATGATAGTAGTAACATTTACCAACATCCACTAAAATTTTTAGACCATGACAAGCATGTATGGACCCGTACAAGTCTAGAAAAGATAGGAAAAACAAGAAATTCTGAGAATTAACAGAGCTTTTTATTAATTTTCTTCTCTAAATCTCTTATCCAACCATTACCATGATGTTATTCACCTTTTTAAAGGTTCTTTCACCAAAAACCACCAACAAACTACATCAACTACCTTTTAAACCTCCTTGTGACCATTGAATGCAAAATTGCATTACTTTACAACTTTGTTCACAACATTGTTACATATTTTGCAACATTTTGCAATATTTGTATTTGTGGCCCCAAGTGACTCTAAATCAACCTAATACACCTTGAATGATCACACCAGACCTTATTCAACATAAAATAAGACCTTATTCATCAAAATCCTCTAAAACCCATGATTACATATATTTTGCAATTTTGAGCAATCTTGACAAATTTCAACATTGTTTCACAAAATGACTCCTCCAAACACCTATTAGGAATAAGCTAAGCCTAAATACATCAAAGAGTGGTATCATTGAATTTATTTATCACAATAACTCAAAGATGTAACAAAATTCCGAAATCCTACTTAAAATCATTATCCATTTTAATGGTGCCCCTGCACCATCGGGCAAACTACTATAGCAAGTAAAATAAAATTTTGATACAAATTAACATATAATTATTGAAAAATAAGCATAAAATAAACATATATCTACAATATAAAATAAACACATACCTCATGTGATGCTTTTTTTTATTGTAGAAGGGCGCATCATGGATGAACCAACTATGATAGTTTCCTATATAAAAAATGACAAGAATGTAAGACTATAAATGCGCACGTACATATAATAATAATATCGAGAATATGAAAAAAAAAAGTATAACTCTTGTGATGCTTCTTCCAATATTTTAGAAGCAATCATCATGGATGTAAAACCAACAAGTTGTATAAAAAGACAAGAATACATAAGACTATCAATCTAGGTACATGTATAATAATAATAGATTTGAAAAATTAACATCTAAATCACAATTTAAATGATATGCATATACAATAAAAAAATGTAAATATGTATGTGAAAAAAAGTATACCATATAACTCTCTAGGCCAAATGAAATGGATGTAAGGGTACCCTCTTGGACCTATGTAATTTTCTCCTCCATCATCAACTATTAAATTTGGCACATAAATATATATTAGTAATAATATCTCTTATAAAATATAAACTTAAGATAAAATACACAACAATATTACTTTAACTTGTCTTACCATTGTATGATGTTGATAAGATCCAACATCCTCCTCATCTCTAGTAGCCAATGACTCTCCAAGATGTGCTCTGGCCTCTACTACCTCATCTCTTATGTTTGACATATAATGGACCTCATAATTGGATGTGTCCATCGGAAGCTCAATAGGCTATGCAAGAGGACCTAAAGATATGTGGTTGCACATAGTGCACTGATGGGGCACACAAATATGTGGAGAAGAGGAGGGTCTACCAATATAAATTGATCCAATAGGTGTATCACTATCATGTGGCTAAGCGAAATACAAGCTCTATGTGATCAAATGGCTAGTCAAAGCATGTATGAATAAGATACTCTGAGATGTTGTATTTGCAACAATATTTGGGTGATGTATTGGAGGTTGGGGAGAAATAGGAGGGGGAATAAATGGGCCTTGTACTACTAGATTTTCTCTGGGTCTATCCTAAGACATTCCTCTACCCATATCTTTGAAATACCTCATATCAAAGTAGTTTACATTCTTACCCATGAAAAATTTATCATATAGTTTTCAAATAAAATATTGGGGTACATCAAGATTTTGTTGGGTGGTTTATCAAAAAGCACCCACCAACAATCCCAAAAACTATCTAGGATACCCCAATGTGTACCATTTAATCAAATATTTGGGCTTACACACATAAGCAAGTTGTCTAGTTCTAGGATTGATAAAAAGTTGGGCTAATTAGGCTTTGGAAATTTCTAGCTCTCTCTCTCCCTCCCCCCTCTTTCTATCTCTCCTTTCTGTCTCTCTACCTCTCTCTGTCTACTTATATCTATCACAATTATCCATATTTACCTCTCCCTTCATCCCCCTCTCTCTCTTTCTCTTCCTTACACCCACCCTCTCTCTCTACATCTCCCTATCTACCCTATCCATGTATACCTCTTTCTATCTCCCTCCCTCCCTCCCCTCTCTAAATTAGAGACCTTCCTCCTTACCTCTCTTCCTCTCTCTCTACTCTCTTTCTCTCTATCTCACCTCTCTCTCCCTACCCCTCTCTATCTCTTTGTCTCTCTATCCCTCTTTGTCTCTGTCTCTCCTCCCTTCCCTCTCTAATCTCTCTATCTCTATCTCACCTCTCTCTCCCTACTTATCACTCCCTCCCTCCTCTCTCCCTCCCTCCCTACCTCTCCCTCCCTCTCTCATTTCCTCTTCTCTCTATCTCCCCCTCCCTCCCTCTACCTACCTCCCTCTTTCTCTCTCTCTCTCACCTCTCTCTCCATCCCCACCTCTCCCTCCATCTCTCTTTCCCTCTCTACTTCTCTCTACTTCTCTCTCTTTCTCTCTCCCTCTCTTTCTATCTCTCCTCTCCCTCTATAAACCTACCCCCTCTCTCTACCCACTTTCTATCTCTCCTTGCCCTCTCTCTATGCACCTCTCTCTCTCTCTCCACTTATATCTATCTCAACTATCCCTCTTTACCTAAATGGATGCACTTTCATTTGGCAAGCGTTGAATTTGGCATTCACCATATTTGACACTTTCCAAATTTGGATTTGTTTGGATGGCCAAGCCTTAGGCTTGATCATCTGAGCCATTTGGCACTTGCCAAATGGTCATTTTGGGTAAAAAACAAAAGTGACATCTTTTGTGTGTCACATCTTTCTGCACTTACCCTATTATATATTGTATATAATACATTTATTTTATATGATTCCATTAAAATGGATATCTATTTAAAATATAAATATGTTTTACACAGATATATATTATTAATGGATATCCATTTTAAACAGATATCCATTTTCCTTTGGCTTTTACCATGGAAGCATGTACTTTTCACTTGACCCAAGTAAAAATTCAAAGCATAATTTCATGTTTTTGGGAAAATGAAAAATTCCTTTTTGTCATATTGCCTCTTTTTAGACCCCCACGATCCTTCACTTACCCATTTGAAAGTGACTTTAAATACTAGACTCATAGTATTAGAGGAATATCAGAGAATAGCAGTCATCAAATGAGATGTGAGTGACAAAGAGAAAGAACCATAAGCACTCGAAGAAGAATACGAAGAAGAATAAGAGGGTGAAGAGCTTGTAAATGGAGGAATAAACAAATTTCTTAAGGTAATTATGGAACAAGGGTCCAAGCCAAAGGTAGAGATCCCTACTTATGTTGGTAGTTGTAATGACATAAATTGTACTCCCTTCTTGGAGATAGTGCAATTTATCATTTAATCTTGACCTATTTTAGTACCTTTGCATTAAATTTCCTTTAAATCATCATTAATAGGCCCTTAAGACCCTTTATTTCAGATCTCAAGGCTTATTTCAACTAAAAAACCCAAAAAAAATCCACAAAAATATCAAAAATTCTAACCCACCTCAAAAAATCTAGGGTGGGACTCATACACCACTTCTAGCATATGAGTCCCCCTAGGTGGGACCCATATGCTAGGAGTGGTGTATGAGTCCCATTTGGGGCCTTTTTGGGGTTTGAGCAGGAAATTCAACTTTTAATTCAAATTTTTGGTTGATGTCAACTTTTGAGATCTAAATAATAGTAAATTAGCTTTCTTTCCTATATATGTAAGCTTCTAAAGTCATTTTTTTTATCTAAGAAAGCATTTTTAGAACAGTAATTTCAAGATCCAAGCCTTTAAGAGCATTCAATTATTCTTCACAAGAGCATTCAAGAACAAGTAATTAGTAAAGTTGAAGCTTGAAGAAATATTATTGTGTTTTTGCAAGTCTTCAAGCTCACTTTCATTCAAGATGTAGCATTGTCAAGGGTTGATTATGATTGCCTATGGTGAATCATGATGGACTCTAGGTTGGGAGGATGCAACTATCCATCAAGACAAGCCTAATGAATTTTTTCCCAAGTGATTCCATCCTCCATTATCATCCTACTTTGAGCCTAAGGAAGGTACACCCATTACTAGGGCTCATTTGAGTGATTGGGGATATCTCAAAGTGAGTCATTCATGTCCATGTTTCATTCTTGCATCTCATTCTAGCACAATAGAATAGGGTTGCATTGCATTCCACATTTCCTAATCTTAGACACACATAAGGTTAGGGTTTACATTTCTATATGCATTCATGATTCATTGTTTCTATCAAGGTTTAATTACAAAATTAGGGGTTTGATTGAGGCAAACCCCATAAGAAAATCAACTCTATATTATGTTTTACGGGTCTTTTTACATGTTTGAATGCGGAAACTAGTTTGAAAGGGAAGAGAAAATACTAGAGCACAAATTTGAACTTTTGAATACCTAAAAAAGCATAACAGGAATGATACGCCAAAAGTGGTGTATGAGTCCCACTACAAGGAATTTTTTAGAATTTTGCTTATCCTAAATCTACACTACAAGAAACCTGTTCCAGACCAAAAACCCTAGTCTAGGACTAATACACTCAGATTGGCGTATGAGTCCTAGTGGGCCCTAATTCCATAATTTTTTGTGTTTTAGAGCTCATTCCAGGCCTCTACACATTCCCAAGTGCACACTTCTGATTTCTCACCTTTCTATTATGTTTTACATGCTTTTCTAGGTCATTTATTGAAATCTTGCATCACATTAGGTTTAAGCATTTGGACTTGTATTTCATTGATATTTCCAAGCCCTGGCTTGGTGGTGAACCCCTCTTTAGTTTATAACCAAACTCTAGGAAAACCCTATTGAAAGATCTATTTCTCCTTTGCATACTTTAGATTGAGATCTCTAGGGTTTTCCTTGAATGAATGATTGTGAAATGTGTTGTTCTATGTCCTAAATAGTAAATCAACCATTTTATTTCATTTAATTTTGGTGAACCTTCATTTAGAACATTTTTATTCTGATTTGGAATTCATCATCATCCTAGATCTTGCTTGCATTAACATTGCATTAGGGTTTGCATTAGTTAAAGTGCATATAGGTTACATTTTTTCATCTCAAATTATTGAAAATCATCTAAATTTTGCATTTTCATTTATTCTACAGATCATACAAACTAAAAAGCATAAAAAACACTTAAAATTTTCTAAAAATTGTGAAAAAACCCTCACTCAGACTCATATGCCCCTTTAGGTGATTTAGTCCCAGTGCAGATTTTAAGCTACATTTTACAAAACTAAATTCCCTATTTTTGAGCTTCTATTTGTTGTTGATAACTTTCTATTTCATTTTGCGTGGTTTTTGTTACATTCAAATCACTAGAGATAGTATAATTTACATTCATTGCAATTATGGATAGAATTAGATTCATGTACTTTTCATTTTCAAAATTAGTTCATAATTCAATTAGATTATATTACATTTAGCAATCAGTAGAAAATAAAACCAAAAGCACCTATAAGTTGATGAACTACTTAGAGAAAGCATAGTTATTTGACTATGTCAAATCTCTTTGTCTAATTTAACCTAAACCTCAAGCCTTTTAATAGTGATGAATTTGACATGTTAGATGCATCCCTTGAGGACTTCATCTCACAAGGTTCATCCACAAAGGCTTGTTATGAAAAACCAAAACTAAGAGACGTTAATGTGATTCAACCTTAACTTTTTCTTTACCCACCTTCACACAAATAGATCAAACTCAAAACCAACCCATTTTCACACTTGAACCACCTAAGAAAAATGTTTCACAGCAATCAAATCATAGTACCATTGCTCATACATATAACACTAGAAGCAATCCACAACCAAGACAAACAACATCAACATCCTTAATTTTTCTTAACTTTGTCTTGCCTAGTGCCTCTCGTTTTCCTTTGAATAGTGGAAAGGAGTATGATCTTGTTAAAAAACTTAAGAATTCATACTCCCACAAAAGTATCCCAATGGGACCTAATTTAAAATTCACCTAATTATCACACTATGCTTCAAACAATCTTGCAACAAGTAGTGGTTCCCTAGATACAAATGCAAATGATGTGGCAACTCTAATACAAGGAATGGATATAGTTAATGTAGACATCACTTTTCATCAACATGAGCTACCTCCTTTGGAATTGAGAAATAAAAATGATGCCTTCATGATAATAGCCATCTATAATAGGTTAGGAATAAAAAGAACCCTTGTGACCCTAGTTTTGTTCTTAATGTGTGTAGTGTGACCCTTTTGGATAGACTTGGCATGGAAAAATCAAGAATTCAACCTAATTCCTTATCGATTCGAGGATTTGACAACGTAGGAAAGAAATTGCTTGGTGTGGTTACTTTACCTATTACAGTTGGAAAGGCTACCTTACAAACTCCTATTCATGTTATGCCTCATGACCTTTCATATAATCTTCTTTTAGGAAGACCTTGGATTCATGTATAATGAAATAGACCCCAAGATTGAAATTTTCTTACAAGTTGAAAAGGGAACCACAAGTCCTCTAAATGCATTAATTATGTTGTAAGTATGAGTAATTTTGGTGGTGTTGTCATTGATGTCAACAAAGTACATGATGTTGCAAGTTGTGCATGTATAGTTGAGATGATTTTGAGATGTTGTGAGTACATGGACCTATCTTTATGATGTTGCAAATATGCTGATATGATGGATTACCAAGTGCTTTTGAGAAAATTAATAAATAGAGAAGTTAGAGCTTTGTGTATTTATAATGTGCTCTAGTTTGTGCTCCACATTTCTTCTGTATTGATCCTATGCTTGTGTGGAACTGAGGTGTTACTTATGGGAATTTTTTGGTGATATCTTGTGGTTTGTAGCTTTTGTTTGCTAGAGAGTGAAATATGTGTTCACCGATGTGTGAACTGGTTTAACAGAGTTGTTTGTCTATGGATTGGGAGAAATGTTTCTTCTCTATAGTCCTCCACCGGTTTGTTTTAGGTCTTGCGGATATGGAATATGTCTTGTAATGATGTTATCTTTGTTCTAGAAAATTTGTTCATGCTTTGGTGTTCCAGAAGACAATTTTTAGAGTTACTGTGTGTATCTTTACAGCCTAAATGGACTGATGGAAGGTGTTCCATGTATGAAGGTTGTTGCACTTGCTATAGATGTGTCTGAAGGTATCTAAGATGTGTTCTCGTACATGGTGAAGAATGCTATGTCGTTCGTATGTTATCTTCTTGTTAGGAAGTGTGTACTTCAAAGTTCATTTGTGTTTTCATTATGTTTGGCCAACCTAGTGTTTACAATTCATACGAAGGATTAAGAATTAATTGAGGAAGTGTGTGATTGATCTGAGACATTGTTTTGAGTCTTGGTTGAGTGTTGGTTTGGTCCGCTCTCATTCATTTCCACTGCAAGAATGTTGAGTTTCTGACCTAATTTGAATTTATGAAATAAAGCGTGTGTAGTCAACCTTGGATAAAGTTTCTAAGGTTGAAGAGGGTATAAATACAAGTTGAGATGTTGTGAATGAATCAATCAAGGAAGCCACAAGTTTAAAAAGTAGAGTTGTGCGAAAGTGAATTGAGGTAGCAGTACTTTAATGCATCAGAATCATGAAAGCAGTGAGCTGACATTGTCTACAATTCTTTTGATCAAGGCTGTGAATGTTTGTGTCCTATTATGGTGGATCTTTTCTATTATCTTTTATAGTTTTAGGCAGTGAACCTCCCTATTGGACAATGAGTCCTTTCTATAGGCAATGAGCCTCTTATATTTTATTTTGCTATTACTTTATATTGTGAGTTAATCCTCACCATGGTTTTTCCCTCATTGGGTTTTCCACATAAATCTAGTGTTTTTTGTGTTGATATTACTTTCTGTTATTTGCATTTCGTGTTCATACTTAATAATAGAATTAAGTGGATGAGAAAATGATATATTTTTCATGTCTAAGTTTTTGTTTGGTGACAACCAATTCACCCCCCCCTCTCTCAATTGTCTTGCCCCTTTCAACAATTGGTATCAGAGCATTTGGTTCCTTGGAAGTGAGCTTAACCGCTTGAGGTAGATCCGATGGCACACAAATTGGAAATCCCTATGTTTGATGGATCTAATTGCAGTGACTAGAAAGTGCAGAAGAGAGATTACATAATCTCTCTTTGTTACAAGACCTATAAGGTTGTTGAGATGAAGTATGTTGCACCGAAAAGTGTTCCTACTTCTACAGATGAGATTTATGCTTATGAGGAGAATGAGAAAGTGAGGTATGTAATCTACAGTGCTTTATCTAAGACTAAGAGAACAAAAGTTATTTCTTTGGGCACTGCTTATGAAGTGTGGAAGAAGATGGAAGATATTTATGAAGGAAATTATGATAGAGTGAATTTTTCAAAGAAGCTGATAGCTAAGCGCAGATATGAGAACTTGAAAATAGAAGAATTTGAAGATATTGCAAGCTATTTTGAAAGGGTTGATATTGCAATGAATGATGTGAAAATTCAAGGGGGTACTTTGACTGATGAATATGTGATGGAGAAGATATTGATGACCCTTCTAGAGAGTTACACTGATAAGGTTTCAACTGTTGAAGAAGTGTATAATCCTAAGAAGTTTACTAAAGAACAGTTATTTGGCACCTTGATTGCATTTGACATGAGAAAGTTTGGAAAAGAAAAGGAGAAGATAGAATCAACATTTAAAGCAACAAAGACTGAAGATGATCCAGATAGTGATGGTTCAGATGAGTTGGAAGAAAAATTTACAAGGAAGGGTAAGAAAGGTACAGGTAAGTACAAAGGTATGTTTCCATTTAAATGTTTCAATTGTGGTAATATTGGTCATTATGCTTCAAGATGTCCAAATAGGGTTGTACAAAAGAAGAAAAGAGACAATAATAAAGACAAAAAGGATTTAATAAGTTCAAGAAGTTGTATTATGAACTAGAGAAGAAGTTGGAATCTCTAATGATGAGTCTAATTTTGAGGGTAATGATAGTGAGTGCTTGTTTCTATCCTTAGAGAATAAATCTATGTCTGCTAACTCTAGAAGATGTGCAAGGGAAAGTGGTTTGGAGAACAAGAAGGATGAGATGGGAGGTACTTTGGTTACTTCCTTTTATGCTAGACAGGACGAAGACTATTGGGTGATTGATAGTGGTTGTTCTAATCACATGACCAAAGACAAAAGTAAGTTCACTAAGCTTGAAAATTATGATGGTGGATTAGTCATGTTTGGAGATGATTCTAGAGCTAAGATTGTTGGGAAAGGAACAATTAGTTTTTATGGAATACACAAAAATGATGATGTCTATTATGTTAAGGGCTTAAGGCATAATCTTTTATATGTTGGAAAAATGTGTAAAAAAGGTTTCAAGCTTGTGTTTCAGGATAATACCTATGAAAAAGGGTCTGGAACTATGGTTGTTGCAGGACAGAGAACATATGGAAACATCTATTAGCTTAAGGGTGTTGATGGTCAATGCCTTGTCTCTCAAGTTAATGAAAGTTGGCTATGGAACTGGAGGGTGGGACATGTAAAATTTGATAATCTGGTTAGGATTAGTTCAAGAGAGGTTGTATGAGATCTGCCTAAAATCACAAAGCCTGCTAATACTATTTGTGAAAGTTGTTAGTTGGGGAAACAGACAAGATGTAGTTTTAAAGGAAAAGAGAAATCAACTACCATAACGTTGGAATTAATGCATACATATCTCTGTGGTCCTACAAGAACAAGAATTCTAAATGGTGGCAAGTATTTCATGCTCTTTATTGATGATTATTCTAGAATGACATGGGTTGCTTTTCTTAGGGAGAAAGCTCAGGCTCTAGATAGGTTCAAAGTGTTCAAGGAAAGGGTAGAGAATAAAGTGAACTTGGGAATCAAGTGTTTAATATATGATAGAGGTGGAGAATTCACTTCTAGTGAGTTTAATACATTTTTTGAAGAGCATGGCATAAAGAGACATTTTTTATACTCCTAGAACTCCTCAGTGGAATGGAGTGATTGAGAGAAAGAACTGGACTATGCAAGAGGCTACAAGATCCATGATGAAAGAAGCAAATGTAACTAATGCATACTAGAGAGAGGAAATACACACTGTTGTTTATGTTCTTAATATAGTTCAGATCATAGGTAACATCACTAAAACTCCTTATGAGCTATGGACTGGTAAGATTCCTACTGTGAAGTACTTTAAGGTGTTTGGAAGAAAATGTTACATTAAAAGAGATGATGAGAATCTTGGAAAGTTTGATGCAAGGTGTGATGAAGGGATTTTCCTTGGATATTCAACTGGGAGCAAAGCATATAGATGCTTCAATAAAATATTGTGGAATATTGTTGAGAGTGCAAATTTGAAGGTTGATGAAGATATGCACAGACCTGTTGAGATAAGCGAAGTTGAACTAGATGATCCTATCTATGGACTAGTAGCTGAAGAGAATAAGGAAGAAGAAGAAGAAGAAGAGGAAGAAGCTCTAGAAATTTTTCCTAAGACTCCTACGTATGTATAGAACAATCATCTAGAAGAACAAATAATTGGAGATAAGAGTGAAGGTGTGAAGACAAGAAGCAAGGTGGTAGAAGCTGAAGTAAATATGTGTTTACTTTCTAAGATAGAAGCTAAGACTATGTGTGAAGCATGTAAAGATGAGAGTTAGGTTAGAGCTATGAAATGAATTGTAGTAGATAGAGAAGAATTAGACATGGGAACTAGTTCCTAGACCTATAAATAAGAATGTAATTGGTTCAAAGTGGTTGTTCAAGAATAAGTTGAATGAGAATGGTGAAGTTGTGAGAAACAAAGCAAGACTTGTATGCAAGGGTTATTCACAAGTTGAAGGAATTGAATTTGAGGAGACATTTTCCCTAGTGGAAAGAATGGAGGCCATTCAAATGTTCTTGGATTTTTCTACCCACAAGGATTTCAAGGTATATCAGATGGATGTCAAGTCTGAATTCTTGAATGGAGAATTGGAAGAAGAAGTGTATATGGAACAACCAGAAGAATTTCAGTTATCAGATAAACTGGACATGGTATGTAAGTTGAGAAAGGCATTGTATGGACTGAAACAAGCTCCCATAGCATGGTATACAATATTTGATAGATATATGACACAACAAAAATTAACAAGGGCTCTGCAAACAAAAATCTTTATTTCAAGGTGGAAGGAAATAAAATGTTGATAGTGGTAGTGTATGTTGATGATATCATCTTTGGAGGAAATGAAGGTATGTGTAAGAAGTTTGCAGAGGAGATGCAAAAAGAATTTGAAATGTCCATGATTGGTGAATTGAATTTCTTTCTTGGTCTTCAAGTGAATCAAACCGATAAGGGGATATTCATTTCATAATCGAAGTATGTCAAAGAGTTGTTAAAGAAGTTTGGAATGGATGACTCCAAACCGGTTAGTACTCCTATGGTGACTGGATGTAAGTTGAGTAAAGATGATGAATCTGCTAAAGCTAGTCAAAGCAAGTACATATCTATGATTGGTGGACTATTGTATCTTACTACTACTAGACCAGATATCAGGCATGCGGTATGTCTGGTTTCCATATTTCAAGCAGAAGATAAAGAAGCACATGTTACAACTATGAAGAGGATATTCATATATCTTAAAGGCACTCTGGATTATAGCCCATGGTATCCTAATGATACTGACTTTACCTTGAGAGCTTTCACTAATGCAAATTAGGCTAGTTGTGTGGATGACCAGAAGAGTACAAGTTCTAGTGCATTCATTTTTGGAGTAAGATTGGTTTCATGGTTAAGTAAGAAACATGATTCAATTTCTTTATCCACTGCAGAAGCAAAGTATATTGCTGCAGCATCTTGTTGCACACATGATTTGTGGATGAAGCAAAAATTGAAAGATATAGGAGTGATATGTGATGAGCCCATCACCATCTTCTGCATGATAATACAAGTGCTATAAACATTTCAAACAATTCGATAATGCATTCAAGATAAAATCATATATCTATCAGATATCATTTCTTGAGGGAAAAATTATTTGGGAATGAAGTCAAGCTAGAATATGTGTCTACAAAGGGGGAGATTGTTGCAAGTATGACTAAGTTTGGTGGTGTTGACATTAATGTTGTCGTTGATTTCAACACAGTACATGATGTTATAGGTTGTGCATGTATAGACTTTGAGATGTTGTTGAGTTGTTGTGAGTACATGGAGCTATCTTTATGATGTTGCAGATATGCTGATATGATGGGTTACCAAGTGCTTTTGAGAAAATTAATAAATAGAGAATTCAAATCTGTGTGTATTCAAAATGTGTTATGGTTTGTGCTTCACATTTATTTTGTGTTGACCCTAAGCTTGTGAAAATATGAGGTGTTGCTTATGGGAATTTTTTGGTGATATCTCCTAGTTTGTAGCTTTTGGTTTGATGGAGAGTGAAAGATGTGTTTACCAGTGTGTGAACTGGTTTGACAGAGCTATTTGTCTGTGGATTGTGAGAAATATTTCTGCTCCGCAGTCCTCCGCTTGTTTGTTTCGAGAATTTTGGATCTAGAATATGTCTTGTAATGGTGTTATCTATGTTTTGGTAAATGTGTTCATGCTTTGGTATTCTGGAAGATGAGTTTTAGAGTTACTGTGTGTGTCTGTATAGTCTGGATGGACAGATGGAAGGTGTTCTGTGTATGAAGGTTTTTTTACTTGTTGTGGATGTATTTGAATGTATATGAGATGTGTTCTTGTGCATGGTGAAGTGTGTTATGTCGTCTGCATGTTATCTTCTTGTTAGGAAGTGTGTACTTCAAAGTTCATTTATGTTTTCATTAGGTTTGGCTGACCTAGTATTCACACTTCATATGAAGGATTAAGAATTAATTGAGGAAGCATGTGATTGATCTGAGACATTGTTTTGGGTCTTGGTTAAGTGTTGGTTTGGTCCACTCTCATTCCTTTCCACCACATGAATGTTGAGTTACCGACCTAATTTGAATTTATGAAATAAAGCATGTGTAGCTGACCTTGGAGAAATTTTCTAAGGTTGAAGAGGGTATAAATACAAGTCGAGATGTTGCGAATGAATCAATCAAGGAAGCCACAAGTTTCAAAAGTAGAATTGTGTGAAAGTGAATTGAGGTAGTAGTACTTTAATGTGTTATATTCCTAAAAGTAGTGAGCTGACAGTGTCTACAATTCTTCTAATCAAGGCTGTGAATGTGTGTAACCTATTGTGGTGGATCTTTTCTATTATATCTTTTGCATCTATAGGCAGTGAGCCTCCCTATTGGATAGAAAGTCCTTTCTGTAGGTAGTGAGCCTTTGTATCTAGGTAGTGAGCCTCCTGTATTCAATTTTTCTATTACTTTATATTGTGAGTTAATCCTCACCGTGGTTTTTCCATCATTGGGTTTTCCACGTAAATTTGGTGTTTCCTATGTTGATATTGCTTTTTGTTATTTTCATTTCATGTTCGTACTTAATAACAGAATTAAGTGGATGAGAAATTGATAAGTGTTTGAGATCTGAGTTTGTGTTTGGTGACAATTGATTCACCCCCCTTTCAATTTTCTTGTGCCTTTCAATAAATTCCAATAACGAACATAGAACCTATGAAAGAAGAAAAATAAGAGATGGAAATAGTGTTGAAATTATTGGACGATGATTGGGGTTCCTTAGAGTTCACAACCTCATCTATGGGAGAATACATAATCATAAGTAAAGAAGAAGAAAAACTATACAACAAAATTTGAAGAGATAGATTATCAACAACTGCCAAACATGAAAGAAATGGAAATACTTTATGGAAAAGGTTGTGAGTTCATGAAACAACTTGGTTATAGTGGAAAAGGATGTGGAAATAAAGAACAAGGCATCAGTGTTCCTATAGAGCCTAATACAAAAGAAACAAATAGTGGTTTGGGATATTCCCTTCTAAGATCATGCAAGCAACAAAAAGACCCTCACTAAATATCAACACCATTATGTGCAATCCTAAAACAACTCCCACCTTGAAGCATCTAGAAATGATTGATACAACTTGTGAAACATCATTGGAGTTTTTCGAAGATGATGAATCCTTGAAAGAAATGCTAGGAGTTTATGAAAAACCATTTAATCCTAAAAAGAAATGACTTATGTGTGTTATGATTAGTACCTAACAAAAAGATGGAGAAGAGGAAATTAATAAGAGTGACAAGAACAACAAAGAATACAACCCTAAATTCTTGTAACAAAATGCACTTCCTTTAGGAGATACCATGGACATACCGATGGATATTAACAATGTAGAAAAAGTGATTAAGATAGGAAAGTGCCTTGATGGTGAAGAACAAGAGGACCATGAAACTTTACTTCATGGCTTTTCCAAAATTTTTGCTTTGAATTATTCAAATATGTCGGGAATTGAACCTAAGATCATGACGCACAACATAGTCCTCGCTAAAAATGCTAAACCTATTAGAAAAAAGATTCAAAAGATGAACCCTAAGATAGCCTTGTTGGTTAAGGCCAAGATTGAAAAACTCCTCGAGGCTGGTTTCATAAGACCTATAGATTATTCTCCTTGGATGTCAAACATTGTTGTAGTTGTGAAACTAGATAATCATATTAGGATGTGTACAGACTTTCCAAACTTAAATAAATCATCTTTAAAAGATGACTTTCCCCTTCCTAATATTGACATGATACTAGACTTGACTATGGTACATGCTTTGTTATCATTCATGGATGAATTTTCTAGATATAATCAAAATCTTTATTAAGCCTCAAGATCATTACAAAACAACATTTACAATAGCGCTTGGGGAACATTTTGTTGGGTCATGATACCTTTTGGATTGAAGAATGTGGGTGCAACATATCAATGGGCTATAACATTGATATTTCACGATTACATACATAAAATTTTGGAAGATTATGTTGATGATATTCTAGCCAAATCTATAACCCAACAAGACAATGTGAATATCCGATCTTTGAGTGAATGCAAAAATACAACATGAGATTGAATCCAAAAAAGTGTGTCTTTGGTGTAGATAGTGGAAAATTTTTAGGTTTTATCATATCTCAAAGAGGCATTGAGGTGGACACAAAGAAAATTGATGTTATAGTTAACATGCCACCTCCCTGAAACATTTCTCAGTTACACACTTTACAAGGAAGAATTCAAGCTATTCGACATTTTATAGCATCCTTAGTAGATCAAACGTTACCATTCACACATAATTCCTTAAGAGAGAAGTTTAGTTTAATTGGAATGAGGATTGTAAACAAGATTTTGAGAGTTTGAAAGATTACCTTGCTACTCCACCTGTTTCACAACTTGTTATGCAAAATAAACCATTCATCTTCCTAATTCAAAGGTTTTTTTTTTCAGTCATGTTCAAACCCTTATAAGTGTCCATGCATAGTTTATTTGAAGCTACCACTTCTCCATTGAGACCTTTGTTGCACAAACAATGTTATTTCCTAAATGGACTACCAATTAACCTCATGTACTACACAAATATATGCAAACAATAGCCCAATTTTTTTCCTAATTGACCTTTCACACATCTTTAGCATAGCCATTGCACTCTAAGGTACGATTGCTAGTTATATTACACAATGGGAGAAAATTTCTAACCATTTTTTAATATATATTACAAAAATTGTAAAAGAAGTTTCCAAAATTATATATATATGGGAAAAGAAAAAATAATATTGTATAATTTTTTTAATATATGATTAAATTTATGTGTAACCAAAAATAGTAGAAAACAATTTAGAAATACATTTTTTATATTTCATGTATGTATTCAAAATAGAGCACTTAGATTAAAAAAGGGAAAACATAAAATTCTATGAGATTCCCCTTGTAAAGTGAGTGAAGCACCATCAATGAAAAACATTGTACACATCAATACATAAATCTTTTTGAAAACCCAATTTTTTCCACAATTTTTTATAATCCATCATAATGATTTTATTTATTAGAAAAATATTCAATTTTTTGATTCAAGTATAAATTATGGTGGCACATAATTGTTGAAAATTAGGATAAAAATTTACAATGAAAATATGTATATAATTTATTGCATCCAAATAAACAGATAGAAATAAATCATAGATGTAAATAGATTACAATATAAATATAAACCATAACTTGAGAATTATGTTGAGAAACCCTTGTGGGAAAAAACTCCACACTCAAAGAGATCCAAGACTTGTATTAATCCTTTGAATGTGTTACATCAATACAAATTTGAAGATCCCTTTGAATCACAACAACACTTCATTGCTTCAACAACATTTAGCTTAACTTATTTTCCCTTCAACTCAAGCACTAAATATATAGGCATTAGAGAGAACACAAATAAAAAATGGTTTCTTAAACCATTCTAGGCATAAATCACAAAGAAAAGAAACTTCCTCTTCCAACTTGTGATTTTATCCATTTTTTAGTAATGTACACATGCAAACTAAAAAATATTATTTATCTTTTCCAAGATCACATTTAACTTCCCCATTTTCATGGTCTTTCTAATTTGACAATTAAAAACACCTTAAAATTTGGCATAGTTGCATTTATAAACTTTCATGACACCTAAAAAATAATTACAAATTACCAATTAATAATTAAAAACAAAGCAAGGTTGATAAGTTTTCTCAACATTGTCCCACTTGTCAAACGCCTTGGAAAACAACATAAAGGAAAATTGAATAAATCAAGCTTTAGAAGAAGTGAGGCCTATGGAATCTTTGAACCAACTAATTTTTTTGTGCTCACTAGTTTAGTAAGATAATATGAAACATTCTCTAAAGTGTCTACTTTTTGTAACATGACTTTACCACTCTCAACCATTTCTCAAAAAAAGTGATACTGAACATCTATGTGCTTCATGCAGACATGATACATTGGGTTTTTAGCCAAACATATGATACTTTGATAGTCACATCTAATTCTTACTTATTTACACTAAAAGCCAATACCTAAACACAATCCCTATAACCACACTGCTTCCTTACAAGCATGTGTTGTAGCCATGTACTATGCTTCTATAGTGGACAATGCAACTACAGGTTGTCTTTTGCTCATCCAACTAACTGCTCCTCCAAAAAAAGTAAATTCATAGCCACTTAAATCAACAAATCCATGTAAATCAATCACCCTATTCATATCATAAGATCCATGATAACAAATATAATGGTTAGAAGTTGCACGCAAATATCTGAAAACCCTTTTCAAATAAGTCCAATGCTCTTTACTAGGATTTTCCATAAATCTACTAAGAACTCCCACTACTTGGGAAATATTAGGTCTTGTACAAAGCATATCATACATAAGGCTTCCTACAACACCAACATAAAAAACTTTATAAATCTCTCCAAGTTAATCATCTATTTTCGGAGATTATTATAAAGATATCCTAGTGCCAAATTGAAAGGGAATACTAATTGGTTTACAATCATGCATGTGAAAGAACTGCAAAATAGTGTTAACATATTTATTTTGATTTAACCATAATTTTCTGTTAACCTAATCCCTGTTGATTTTCATAGCCAAGATATATTTTATAGCCCTCAAATATTTCATATCAAATCTACTAGATAACTGAATCTTAAGTTCCCTAATCACTCCCTTGTTATTTCCAATAAATAACATATCATCAACATAGACAATGATTAGTAATTGATCATCAATTAATTTAAAATAAAGGCAATGATCTTCTTCACTTCTAATAAATTCATGATTCAATACAAAGGCATCAATTTTTTGTTACCACATTCTTGGTGACTCCTTTAAACTATACAAAGATCTCTTTAACCTGCAAACCAAGTATTCTTGTCCGTTCATAATAAAATTATTAGGTTGTTTCATAAATATCTTCTCATCAAGATCCCCATATAAGAAAGTTGTTTTAACATCCATTTCCTCTACTTCTAAATCAAAAGTAGTAGCAATAGATAAAAGGAATCTAATGGAGGTTAGTTTAGTGACAAGAGAAAAAATCTCACCAAAATCCACTCCCTAAACTTGGGAGTAACCTTTTACCACTAATCGGGCCTTATATCACTCCAAATTACCATTTGTTTTAAATTTATTTTTAAATACCCATTTGCATCCAATGGCTTTCCTCCCCTTCTGTATCTCAACTAGATCCCATGTGTCACATTTTTCCAAGACCTTTATTTCATCTTTTATTGCCTCTAACCAATAATCATGCTCATCTAAAGATAAGGCCTCTTTCATAGATCTAGGTTCATTATTAGTACAAGATAAAACAAAAACACAACAAAAATTAAATAGAATATATCCAACCTATCAATAGATTTACGTTTCCTAGAAGATTTTATTAGAGGTGTAATAAGGTGCTCTAGTTGTTCCTCTTTAAAATTATCTTCTAATCCTTCTTCTTCACCTTCATGTTCATCATGTTGTTCAATGTTTGCATCTTCTTGTGGTTGTTCTACATGTGCATCTTCTTGTGGTTGTTCTACATGTGTATCTTTCTATGGTTCAATCTTAATATCAAAGTGCACCATTTTGTTACACTTTACATGAGGTTGTTTATCATTTTAAATTCCTTAAGCTCCCCAAAAATTACATCCTTAGAATATATCATTTTCATTTCTACAAGATCCCAAATCTTATAACCCTTACTGTTATCTCCATAACCCACAAAAACACATTTGTTAGCTTTAAAATAAAGCTTAGAATGTTTTTCTTTAGGAATTGAACACATGCCTCATTGCTAGAAACTCTAAAATGAGAAACTAATGGTCATTTACCTTTCCATACCTCATAGGGAGTTTTATCAAC
Organism: Sequoia sempervirens; assembly: GCA_007258455.2. Classification (NCBI taxonomy): domain Eukaryota; kingdom Viridiplantae; phylum Streptophyta; class Pinopsida; order Cupressales; family Cupressaceae; genus Sequoia; species Sequoia sempervirens. Next base: position 199,766,389 of record VDFB02193867.1, read on the forward strand.
AAGAGCAGAAGTAGGTGTTTGGTTAACCAAATAACAAGCAGTATGAACTAGTTCATCCTAAAAGAATTGTTCAAGATTCACACTATTCAACAAGCTTCTAGATCTATCCATTAAAGTTATATTCATCCTCTCTGCCACTCCATTTTGTTGTGGGGTATATGGAGTTGTTTTCTGCCTAAAAATTCATGCATACTTACAATAATCATCAAAGACCATAGAGAAAAATTCACCACAATTATCTATTCTTAAAACCTTTGCTTTTCTATCTATCTGTTTCTCAAAAATTGTTTTAAATTCTTTAAATATAGAAAAAACAACATATTTCTCTTTCAAAAAGTAAATCCATGAATATCTAGAATAATCATCAATAAAGGAAACATAGTAACAAGACTTTTCAATAGATGGTACAACCACGAGACCAAAGACATCTCTATGAATTACCTCCAAAACTTATTTAGCCTGAGTACTTCAAGATTTAAATCAAACTCTATGTTGCTTTCCATACGCACAATGTTCACAAAAATCAAAATCAGCAAAGTAACCTAACAAACCATTAACCACCTTTTTTTTTATGAGGGTTTTCAAATCCTTTTCACCAATATGACCCATTCTATGGTGCCATAACTTTAATTATATAGATTTATCAATTACATTAACAAAGTTAAAGAAAGTAGAAGCATCAAGTCTAAGTAGGGTTCCACACCTCTTACCCTTAGATAAAATCAAATTCCCTTTGCTTAACTTGTAACCACTCTTTTCAAAAGTAACATTTACCTTGAATCATTCATTTTAGATAAAAAAATAAATTTCTAACTAAACCAAGGATGTGCAATACATCTTTAAGGGTTTCAACCCTTCCATAATTGTAGATAAATTTTATCTCCCTTTGGCCTACAATTTTTCATTTGTTATTATCCCTGAAGAAAAATTTCCCACCATCATAAGCTAAATATGCTGAAAACCATTCCTCATGAGAAGTCATGTGGTAGGATGCACTTGAATCTATTAACCAAGACTCATCATAAGTCATATTAGTAGAAATAATAAAAGCATTAGGAGCTTCACCATTAGAGTATTTATTTGTACAGGAATCATCAGTATTTTTCTTTTTATTCTTACATTCCTTTATGGGATGACTCCATTTACCATAGTTCCAACACCTCAATCTACTTTTACCAGATGTTTTTGACCTTCCCTTGGACTTAGAACAATCCTTAGACTTGTCATTTTCACCTTTCTTCTTGTCCTTTCCTTTTCTCCTTAGATCTACCTCATACATACAATGCATCTATAGAACCCTTTGAATTCCTCCTTATTTCCTCTAAAAGCAGAGTGGCAACGCGGGCATCCGACTCCAAATCATCTAAAAAAGAACCATTGATTGCAACAATAAGATTATCCCAAGATTTAGGTAGTGAACGTAATAATAAAATACATTTATCCTCCTCATCTATCTTTACATTAATTAACTAGAACCAAGTTAGGATTAAATTAAATGAATTCAAGTGTTTTGCAATCAAGTCTCGATTGTTCATTTTAAGAGAATATAACTTTCTTTTCAAAAATAAATTATTAATGAGACTCTTAGTTTGGTATATCTCTTCTATACTATTTCATAATTTATATGTAGTAGTCTCATTAGACACATTTAATAGAACAAAATCAAATAAACACAAATGAATAGTGATGTGAGCCTTTTTATCTAACTTAATCTAGTCTTCATTTGACATACTATCTGGTTTCTTCTCTTTATTAACAAAAATCCATTTATCTCTTTCTTCTAAGAGATCCTCGATCTTTAACTTCCAAAGCTCATACCTAGGAAATTTTTAATGTCCAACCGAGATGAATGAGCCATGATCTCTTACCACACTAAATCTAAAACTACAAGAAAACACAACACACTCCAAGAAATGCATCCCCTTCTCTAATCAAGTCAACTTGGCTTTGATACAAAATGTTGAAAATTGAGATAAAACTTTACAATGAAAATATGTAGATATTTTCAAGCATCCAAATAAACAGATAACAATAAATCATAGATGTAAATAGATTAGAATATAAATATAAACCATAACTCAAGAATTACGTGAAGAAACCCTTGTGAGAAAATACTCCACATCCAAAGAGATCTAAGACTTGTATTAATTCTTCAATTGGGTTACATCAAAACAACTGCTCCCTCTGAATCACTGCAACACTTCATTGCTTCAATAACCTATAACTTAACTTGTTTTCACTTCAACTCAAACACTATATATAGGAATGAGAGAAAACACAAATCGAGAATGGTTTCTAAAACCATTTAAGGATAAATCACAAAGAAAATAAACTTTCTCTTCCAACTTGTGATTCTATCATTTTTTTAGTAACGTGCATGCAAACTAAAAAATATTCTTTATCTTTTCCAAGCAACTTCCCCCTTTTCATGTTGTTTCTAATTTGACAATTAAAAAATATTTTGTAAATTATGATAGTTGCATTTAACAACTTTATGACAACTAAAAGATAATTACAAATTGTCAATTAATAATTAAAAAACAAAGCAAAGTTGAGACATTTTCTCAACAGTAACTATGCAAGAACATTAGGTGATCGATGTTAGTGTAGAATATTCTGCCTAAAATATCCCTCTAGATAAGTTTGCTAGTTGCTAGATGTTTAGGATAATGATTGCTTAGTTGTGCAATCTTGCATGGAATTGCATGCCTATTTTTTAATTCACAGTTGCTATTTTAGATAGCTCATCTCTTGCTATATATATATATATATATATAACTCATTCTTAAACAATTATCAATAAAAATCAAGTTAATAAAAATCAGTGCATTTATTTACAGTTATTCTTTTCAATTTGTACAATTTTATAATTTGCAAATTTTCACAATTCGTCCCTTATAGACACGTCTGTGTTATCCTTGGATGGAAGACGCCTTCCATTTTTAATATGAATGATTGAAGAAAGTAACATTGGTATTTAGCTTTTGAAAAGAAAATAGGCTGAAAGAATAGAAGTTACGATCATTGGGAAAGTAGCAATAAGCGCCAGCACTGCCGAGAACTCGGCTTTCTTGAAAAAATTGCCAACTTTAGTGAGACCTTCACAACTTTCGTAAAACTGGCCATTCTCTGTTTTGAGCTCGAACGCAACAGCAAAGGCCGCGGAAGCGCTTGACGCCAACAAAAAACCAATCACCTGCAATCCCATTTAATTATAAATTACTTCAACTCTCCAACACTATTATCACAGGTTGAAGCAAAAAAAAAAAAAAGCTCTAGAAAAATTTATCATTCATGGACGGACAATTCACTGTGAGTGGTGGAAAATTCATCATCAAGTAAAATTCACTGTCAACAATTCATCGCAACGAAAAATTAATCACATTAATATTTTAATTCGCCCAAAAAAACTTGTACCTCATCTGCAAGGATGTCAAAATATAATTCAAAAGGGTACGACAGCAGTAACTTTCTGGTAACATTGAGGTAGATTGCCAGACCGATTTGTAAAACATTATACAACAAACCTATTGCGCTTCCTACCACAAAATACCTGCACCCCACCTCCTATTTCAATCTCTGACAAAACAAACATAGAATAAATCACATGAAATGGAGTGTAAGTATTAAAAATGATTGCCTGAATGCGTAGACGAAAGTGAAGGTGGTCTTTTCTCCATCAATTTTAATTCTATCAGTCACCATGGCTAAAATTGACAGGCCCAGCAATATGGCGCTCACGATTCTCATAATCAAGATAACGATCGGATAATTGTTGGGGGATCTCGCCATTCTAACCACTCTTTTTCTTTAAATCCTTGCTGGGCGTATAGACAATCAATCGACCGAGCTCTGCTGCAGATTTGTAGTATAATATATCTGATCTATCCATCTTTAAGAGAATCACAATTGAATCGCTATTTCCTGGTTTTGACGTTCCTCGTGTTTGCATATATTTTGATTTTATCCTGAAAAGCTTGGGTCGTTTGGCACCTGGGATATGTAAACACGTTTTAGCGAAGGCAATGCAGATCATTAATGTTGAATGGTATGTAGTTGACAATGCTTAGCATTTTGGTTTTAGTTGAAAATGTTTTGTATAGTCGGCATCTGCCGTTGAATTGGTATAATGTTGGATTTAGTATTAAAACAAAAGTGTAAATTCTTTAAATAGCCTGCACTACACTGAAAACTTGTATGGATCTTCTGCCACAAACTTATATGAATGACTGGTATGTAGTTGACAATGCTTACCATTTTAATTTTAGTTGAAAATATTTTGTATAGTTGGCATCTGCCGTCGAATTGGTATAGTGTTGGATTTAGTATTAAAACAAAAGTGTAAGATCTTTAAATAGCCTGCACTACAAAAGGGTCGTGTCATCTAAGCTGTTTAAACTTGGTGGAGGTAAGTATCAATCAAGTTTATATCGACGTAAACATTTTGTAAACAATCGACGAAACAAACGTACGGTCAACAAAGTGCTTTAGGAGAGAAACAATAATAAAAACAATTACTATATTGCAAAAAAAAAACCAATGAATATATATTTATTACAAAATAATCATATGAGCTGATAAAATTCTAGGACAAATTAAGATTATGACAAGTGTCTTAATTATATTATAGAGACACAAAAATTAAATGATCTAAGTAAGTTTAAGTAATTAAGTGTGAATAAATCCTAAACTAAAACTAGCTAAGTAATATACCATGTTTACACTGATATTTGTAAATGGAGGTTCAAATGGAAAATTAAACACACTACTTATTATTAGGGCATTTTGAGGCCAACCAAATCTTGGCATTGTGTTTAGAATGCCTAAAATCGTGATATTGTTATTAGTATTCAATCATGTAGTTTTACAAGTCAAACACATTGACCCATGTTTCATGAGTAGTGGTTCACAAGAACCCATCTCTCATGATAGTGAATGGTCCACTTAGCACTCATTGCATCTAGGTGAAGCACTAGGCTTTCCCAGGAGGTCACCCATCCTAGTACTACTCCAGTTCAAGTGCGCTTAACCATGGAGTTTTCTCCAAGGTTAAGCCCACTTAGCTTGCAACTCCATTTGCCAAACCTTTAGCAAGTGTTATGCCATATGAACCATTCATTATAGATCCCCTTTAGCTCATCAATTGGTAAGTAGGTGGTATTTTCCACAGCGTGTCAAATTGTGATATTACTATCAAGATTCAACCGTGTAGTTTTACGAGTCAAACACATTGACCCATGTTTCATGAATAGTGGTTCACAAGAACCCATCTCTCATGAGTAGTGAATGGCCTAAATCCCTATTTTTATATTGAAATTAAATGTAGGTGATTTTGAGGAAAATTATTTTACTTGGAGAGGTTATAAAACCTTTGGATAGGTATACAAATTTAAATTAAAAAAAAAAAAAAAACTCTTTAAAAGTTTGGTCCTAATTGATAATGGCTAGCATAATGCTTAGGCTTATTTATAGGAACCACTATAATGGTATACAAATTGTCACCACCTAAGAAACACTTTTCAATTCCTTTGCCACCACATAGCCCTATCAACATCTTTGCACTGCATAATTGGGCAACCACCAAACTACCACCAAAGCACTACCACCATAATTTGCCCCACTAGTTAGTCATCAGAACACCAGTCACCTACCTTTGGGCTCTCTATCCCTCTTTATTAAAGAGTTTTTAGTTTGATAGGAAAACTTCAAGAGGTCTATCCTTAGTCATGTAAAGGATTTACAAAGCATAATATTATCCTCTTCATAGTGGTATTATTGTTTTTTGATTTAATGCTTTAATTTTCTAGAAATTGAGGTTTCTTATAGATTTTTTTTAGATTTCTCATTTTGAGACCTTATGAGGATCATATCTTATGTGCATATAGGCTCATTTTTGGGTACTATATATTTTTATGTGTAATCCACACTAGTGCTCTATATTTCATCTCATATTCTACTTGAGTTGTAATTTTAGGATTTTCAAATTTTTGGGGTCTTATAAGACTAAAAATATATTATTTACATTGTAAAATACACTAATCATAAAGTTCAAAACAATACTTTATGGGAGAGTCATTTCCATGATTAGTAATAGGGGGTGTACTTGTGTTGTCTTCTTTAAGTACAATTTAATTTCTATATTATGGATAAAATTTTAATTACTCTTCTTACACCATACAACTCCTTTTAGTGGTAATCTAAAATTTTGATATATTAAAGAAAAAATATCTTGCATAAAACCACTGAGGTTAGAACTTGAACCAATTTTGCTTGTAGAAAAATATAAGTGGTTTAAAATATGATGAGGTTTATAGAAATCTATATTATTTTTTGTATCTCTTGATCTCCTCTTTCATATTGAATTTGTAAATTATACAAATAAAATTTGGGAAAAGTTTGAAAGTTTGTTTGGCACTTGTGATTCTATGAGATGCCATTAGTTAGAAAATGAGCTTAGTAGTTTGAACCTAGGAGATTTTGATATCATTCAAGACTTCTTTACAAAATTGAAATCACTAAATTGTAGTTGAAATAGCATGGAATTGAAAAGTAAGATGAACAATTGGTCCTTAATATCCTCTTTAAGCTTAGCTTTGACTACTCAAAATTTATTTCTACCTTTTTTTCTACCAAGAGTCCTCTTGGTACTTAGTTCACCATGTCATATTTAGCTGACTCCACCATCTTTTTTCACCTTGATGGGTACATTTAAATCCTCTAAGTAACATGCCCTAGTTATCAACCAAAGCACAATAGGATATAAATGATCATATAACAAGGATAATACCTAGAAAAATGGTAAGGAGAAAAAGGGTTAGAAATCAAGTACATAAAAAGAAACCAATGAGACCTCTTCTTCAAAATATTATAAATCTAAGAAGGATAATATCAATTTGTCTATTATAAAAGGTATGTTCATGATGAACATAAATTTTTGAAGAAATGAATAGATCACCTGACACTCAATTTGGAGAAGACTATTATCAATGTTCTTAATTTAGTAAAGTAGAGTTCACATGAGGAGTATAATTTAAAATTAGCTATTATCCTTAAGTTGAAGATGATATTGATGTTTTGTAATCATCAAAATTTTAATAAAAAACTAGGTCCATAACACTCAACAAAAAATTCTCACCATAATACATAAATATTAGGACTACTTTAAGCTCTATCAATCTAAATATAATATTTTTGGGCTTATTTATTCTCTATTGGTGAATATGGTATACTACACATAGGTAAAGGATAAATAAGGAAGATATAGGAATAGGGTAATAGGATGAACTATACAAAGGTGATGTAATATGGGTGCAAAAGGATAATGGGAAATAAAGACCATTATGATTGTGTTATGAAATTAGATTAGGAGGGGAAAGCAGATCATAAGATTATCTAGTAGGAAATACTAGGTTAGAGGGTGAATGAGGAGATGATAACAGTCCACAAGATTAGGAGGGTATCACGGGGATAAGCTAAATGAGGAGGGGATAATGGGAAAAGACTAAGAGGGAATAATATGACAAGAAGAAGGTGAGATAATGTGATGGGATTAAGAAGGAATAATGGAACACAGAGTGAAGTAGGAGGTTTCTATGGTTTGACTATAACACATGAAGTGGGTACTTAAGGTGTTTTATAGTAATGAAGAAGAGAGTTGGTCAATAATGAGTGGAATAATTATTGTAAGGGTATGTTTATAGGGTTACATGTCAATAGAGGTGGTATAATATAGAAGGGATAAAGGGACAAAAATAATAGGGGATAATGGAACATAGGGTGGAATAAGAGAGGATATAATGGGATGCTCGAATAGAAGAGCGTAATGGAACATAGGATGGGCTAGTAGAGATTAGTGGGATGGGCCAAGAAGGGATAACAAAACATAAGGTGAGATATTATAAGTTAATGGGATGGGATTAGGAGGGAATATGGAAAATAGGGTAAATTAGGAGAAGATAATGGGACAAGCCCAAAAGGGGATAGTGGAACATAGGGTGAAATAAGAGAGGGAAATTGGATGAGAATACAAGGGGATAATGAAACATAATATTGACTAGTAGATATTAATAGGATGAGCTAAGACAAGATAATAAAACATGGGGTGAACTAATAAAGATTAATGGGTTGAGACTACGAGGGAACAATGGAACATAGGGTGAATTAGGAGATGTCTAAGGTTAGACTATATGACATGAAGTGAGCACTTCAGTCGTGTAATAGTAAAGGATAAGATATTTAGTCAATGATGAGTGAAACGAAAGCTTTCTTATAAGGGTATGTGTATAGGATTGAAATATGGAGGGAGGTGGCACAATATAAAAGGAGCTAAAAGGTTGGTGTTAATAAATATTCAATGAGCCCCTTCGGGTGTATTTTCCTCTAGGTATCAACCCGCGCATCACAAGAAATCCACTTGGCATTTTATCAAGGTCTACTTCCCCCTCCACGTGTCTACTCTGCACACCCCAAGGGTTTCCCTTCCTTTTGCATCTCAGGAATCCCCGCTATACTTCCACGTGTCGTAGCTGCGGGCCATTTTAATTGTTCTTTTTTGCTTCCTCATCGGGCTCCACTCGAGTGCCACGAAACTCTCATTCCCAAAGAAATTTGGCATGCCCCACAATTGTTGTCTGTGATGCACTCTAGCTACGTGTCTACTCTTCACAAATCTTTTAGCGAGAGGATGAAATAACAACCGCGGGCAGTGAAATCTTGCCACGCATCTCTTTTTTGTGCTTAGTCGATGATCGTTTCCTCCACTTTTGGATAGAGCTCTGCCCACTCAAAATGTGTAGCCTTGGCACAAGGCTTCAACGGTGAGAGATAAAGGTTCACACGGGCAGCGAAATGTTGCCACATTCCTATTCAGCAGATCTCGTATTCGGGCAATGAATCAGGTGAACCAAATGCTACAATTGGCCACTGCATGTCATAATCATTTGCATGGGATGGTGACACTTGTCTGTTTAACCTTGCTGAGACCACCGCCATCATTTTCAAGAGATGCACCTGTGCCTAGAATGACTAGATGCTTGGTTTCGAATCTCTTCTGTTGCAATGGCTTGGGGAATATTCTTATTTCTACATCATTGCGAGGGATCGTTAAATATTTTCTATTGTTGCTCTCCGAAGCGGTGGGAGTTTTTTGCTATATATACTTTTCTATGTTGTGAGAAAAGGGTCCAGAATTTTGAAGGAACACTGGTTTTAGGAAAAGATTCCAGGCCTTTATTACTATTTTATTTTATTGCAAAATACTTTCAAACTATGCCAATTGGTTGGCCTTTCTGTTCTTTCATACTATTTGATTAAACTATAAACTGTGTTGTTATTGTCTCGACATTTCATTTGAGAACTTATATATATATTGAATGCAAGTTTGTTGATCTAGATAATGTCTAATGACTCTTCTTGGTAGTAGGAATGTATGCAATGTTATTTTATGTCAATGAATGGATTGTCTATGCTTTAATTTTCAATTTCTACTTTTTTGAAACACTACAAATACTAATCGGGCCCTTAGATCTATGATTTATCATGCCTATCATTAAGTCTTGGTGCATCACCTTAGGTTAGAATTTATTTTATTATATCTGTTTCCTTTTCCCTTTCCAAAACCCCATTATAGAAGAAGTCGACTTCTCTAAAAACCTAGAGGTCACTCAGTTTAGCACAAAAAGTCCCCCATAAAATGAGTTTCTCATAAGACACTGTTACCTTGTCAAATTCTGGCATTAGCAGTTTGTTTTTTTTCTAGCACACTCGGTGGGATAGAGCTTAAATGAATTTTCACTTTAGGAGGGTGCATGAGCCATCGGCCTGTAACTACATCCCAAACCGCAAGCAACCCTAGTTTACTAGTACCTCCACTAGGAACAGTGCTGGCCGCAAATTAGTTGGTAACCGTTCCACTCCCACCACCCATTCCTCTAACCATGTTACCAGCTACCAATAGAAACTATGTGGCATGGGACGCTGGAAGTCCCCTAGCAACCCTAGTAGCACCCGCTGTCTAGGGTGCTATCCCAGTTTTAGCTATGAAAGTTATACCCAAGTTTACCAGAGATGGCTCAAGAACACCCGTAAAACATCTGCAAGATGTGGCAGACGTGTGTCTGGTGCACGGGATCACAGTGTAGAATGTAGCTCTAAGGCTTCTCACCGCATCTTTTAAAGGAAAAGTGTTGGATTGGTACCAAACACTATCACCTAGCACTATTCGCACCTGGGACGAGCTTGGAGATCCATTCTATGAGAGGTTCTCAAATGATAAAGATCGCTCTTCACTGTATTATCAACTATCTATCATAAAATGAGTTCCCCAGGAAGCTCTGACAGCCTTCAATGCCCGATTCCACATGAATTGGTAGAGGATCCCTGTTATTATACACCTGAATCTTGAGTTGGCATTCATATTTTATTTGAAGTCCATCAATCTCGACATTTCTATGATGATCAAGTCTTCGGGAGGAGCTACTCTACCAGATGCTTACGGTGTCGCCATCAAAGCTGAGAATCATTTGATAGATTGTAGAAAGTTGCCTCCTTGGCCTATCATGCTGATATTTCTTGAAATATCGATACTCGCACAAGAAGTCACGTCAACTAGCGCGCTTGCAACTCCCCAGTCAATGTACACATATGCGGCAATGCCACAAAATGTCACCTCTACATCTGGTTCTTCCAAAGATGAAATGAGCGATCTTAAAGAAATGTTGCGGACTATGGAAAATGACATAACCACCCTCAAGCAGAACCAATCAATGCCTCTAAAGCCTGCCTATCAAAACCATCAAGGCAAACGACCCTCATATTAGCAGAATCAGTACCAAGGTGGTTCTCGCACTAATTCACCAGCTCCAACGGTCAACCAAATGGTGTCGGTGCCTACTTCACTGACGAGCACTTCACCAAGCTCCAGTAGGGAATTAACCGTAGGGCAGAATAACCTCATTGATGACATCAATCTATGGTGCTTCCCTTGCAACGATGCACATATGCCTTGGAATTGTCCACATGGCAACTTACAAGAAAAGGTGGCGGAGCAACGCAACTAAGGCATGATGTCAGACCACAGAGGTTATGTATATGCCTCACCACAAATGGAGAGTGTGGTTCTTATTGCACAAATGCAAGGGATGTCTCTAGAATAAGAATTTGACATTTCTCTTGATCACGCACTCTTCTCATGGATGAAGCAAGAAGAAACGGTGTTTGCTAATGATATGTCCATATCCAAAACACCGCAAGTGCAATCTGAATATAACACTTGCTCAAAGAGGAGATTTATCGGTGAGTCAGTTGTTTCGCATCTAGCCAGCCCACAACTTAAAGGTGCTTCTGATCAAATACCTAGCACTTCCACTGCGCCGCTATAGTCTCAACCGTGGAAGGAAATTATCATAAGAAGAGCAAAGGACAAGAAACCTCAAAATTTTCCACCTTTTAATGTGGTAGAACAATTGAAGAAATCATCCGCTAATGTGTCTTTATGGGACATTCTAGCTATCCCAGTTAGCCAATGTCGAGGGTGTTAATCAACTATCTCTGGCTAAAGTCCTTCGAACAATACAAAAGAATCCCCTATCAAAGTTAGAGATAAGTTGAAGCCCCAACCCTTCTTCTTAACTCTCATTATAGGGAAGAAGTTACTACACAATGCTATTATTGATTATGGCACTAGCACCACGGTTATGCCTAAACAAATAGCTGAAGCTTTAGGACTCGGCTATGAACCTATGAAAAGGGGAGTAATGTAGCTTGATGGGAACAAATTTGAAACCATAGGTTTCATCAAGGCACTTCCTTTAACTCTATTTGCTTACCCTAGTATCACAGTGTCGCAAGACACTATGATCATAAATGTTCCTCCCATGTTCGGCCTCTATCTATCCCGAGAATTTACTTCAAAGGTGGGCGGATACCTGTCCCTAGATTGGTCACATTTGATTCTCAGAACCAAGCACGACACAAAAATGAAGATAGAATCAGAGGATTTTCATTTTGAACATGTAGCAGATGAAGCCCTGATCAATTTTTAAGTCACGCATACCTTTATCACCAAGCAACAAATGTATTGCATTGAATTACTAGAGGAAGAAAAGGTGACTGGAGACTGAGATGATCAAGAAGATGCTCTGTTGAGTGAACACATGGACAGTGACCCTTTCAGCAATTATCATGCTACATGATTGGGAACCTATGTAATTGATGATGAAGACCAAGTGCTCCTGGAAGTTTCCAAAGAGTTCGAAGGTGGCCAAGCAAATGAGCTATGGACACTATACTTTGACGGAGCAAGAGGTAAAGTAGGCATCAGAGTGGGATATGTTTAATATACCCACAAAATGAAAAAATACTAAGGTCTTTCCACTTCCAGTTCACTTGTTCAAATAATGAAGCTGAACATGAAGGATTAGTTCAAGGTTTAAGCCTTGTGGAGTGAATGGGAATTAAGTAATTAATGGTGTTTGAAGATTCCAAACTAGTAGACAACCAAGTCCGGGGGATTACCGTGGCAAGGAATGTCCACATGAGATCCTATCGACACCAAGTCTAGGACCTGGTTGAGAGTTTTGAAGCCTTCAACATCTAGTTTGTTCCTTGAGGAAAAAATGGCAATGCACACTGCATGGTCATGATTGGTGCTTAGTTTGATCCTGCCTCTGACCTTATACATAACGAAAACTCTGTACGAGTAATAATCCAACTGGCGATTCCTTACAATGATAAAAGTTGGCAGGTTTTTGAAAGTGATGAACACATCACCTCATTCATCCAACAGTCGAGGGAAATCACTAATCAACTTCAACCAAAGATTGCCAAGGCTTATGAAGGAAAAATCACGTAGCTCAAATCCAACAAGCTTCTGAAAGGATTGGTTACTCTCAAAAAACAATTTGATTGTGATGATGCAAGAAATGATAGACATAAGTTCGTGGCAAACAAAAGTGATTACGTAGACCTTCAGGTCTCAGATGGTAGAAACCTTCGAGTCGGGAAAGATGTCCTGCACCATGATAAAGAAAGGCTCATCAATTTCTACAAGAAATATGGAGTAGTGGCCTGGTCCTATGATGATCTGGAGGGATATGATCCTAACATCATTGAGCACATGATTGAGCTGATAGAAGGTGCAAAACCAGTCCGACAAAAGTAGAGGCTAGTAAACCCCAAAATTGAAACGCTAATGGTGTAAGAGTTAATCAAGCTAATTGAGTCACGGATTGTCTTCTCAATCATGCATAATACATGGGTATCCAATTTGGTCCCGATCTAAAAGAAGAATGGAGATATCCACTTGTGTGTGGACTTCCGAGACCTAAACAGAGCATCCCTGAAGGATCATTATATGTTGCCTTCTATGGAGTCAATCCTACAAATAGTAGTAGGATCGAAAATATTTTCTCAGTTAGACGGCTTCTCTGGTTACAATTAGATCCGAGTTAAGAAGGATTAGCACAAGACTACATTCACTACAAAGTGGGGAACATTTGCATATCCTAAAATTCCTTTTAATTTATCCAACACAGGGGAAAAATTCCAGCATGCGATGGACATCGTTTTCAGTGAGCTAATCAATAAGTTTATTCTAATCTATTTAGATGATCTTACTGTGTTTTCTAAATCTAAGGATGATCATTTTGACCACTTAGAAATAGTTTCTCAAAAGTGCCAGGAGTTCGGAGTTTCCCTAAATCCAAAAAAATGCATATTTGGAGTGCCACAAGGCAAGTTGTTAGGACACGTGGTATCCAAAGATGGAGTTTCAATTGACCTCGAGCGGGTGAAAGCTATCAACAATATTCCCCTCCCGATGAACAAGAAAGGCGTTCAGTCCTTCCTGGGCAAGGTAAATTTTGTTCGCAAGTTTATTTCTGACTTTGTAGGAATAATTAAGCTGATCACCTTGATGCTTAAAAAGGATCAAGTATTCAAGTGGACAACCGAAGCTCGAGAAGCCTTTGAAAAAGACAAGGATGCTATTTCCACAGCTTCGGTACTGGTTAATCCAAATTTATCTAAGGATTTTATAATGTATGCATTCAGTAGCAAGTCTAGTATTGCTACTGTCTTAACCCAAAAGGATAATGAAGGAAAGGAGAACATCCAGTGGCATTCTACTCCTGGACCCTAAAGGAATATGAGACGAATTATAATTTTGTCGAAAGACAGGCCTTTGTAATAGTGAAGGGACTTAAAAAGTTCCCCCATCTAATTTCCTACAGCAAAGTGTTTTTTATGTCACGCATTCCAGTGTGCACAAATATATCATGGAGGGAGAAATCATAGAAAAAAAAGCTAATTGGATCACCAAGATCCTTGAATATGACATTGAGGTCAAACCCACTAAAGTTATCTGAGGAAGAGGACTGTGTGAATACATGGTGCAGGACGAAGAGATACCCACTGAAGGAGAGCAATCGGAGCTTGTTCTGATAAATGAGCCAGAATCCGAGAATTGTTGGCTAACAGATAGAATGAGGTTTATGCAAATAGGAAAGTATCTGCTAGGTCTTTCCTCCCAAAAGAGGAGATACTATCAGCTACATAATTGTGGATATGTGCTGGTGGAGGGGGTCCTTTTCAAAAGGAATTTCAATGGTCTCCTCCTACAATGCGTTACTACAGAGCAAGTGAAGAGAATCCTTTACATGTTCCACAACAACGGTCCAGGCATACATTTCTCTGCTAAGACCACCGCCATCAAAATCATGTGCGCAGGTTACTATTGGCCCACACTTTTCAATGACTCCCACTCTTTCATAAAATCTTGCAAAAAATGCCAGTTCTTTACAAACAGAAGGAAAAAAGGAGAACATCCATTGGCAACAGTGAAGGGACTTAAAAAGTTAGATGTTCTCCTCTTCCTTCATTATCCTTTTGGGTTAATTTTGTCGAAAGACAAGCCTTTGCAATAGTGAAGGGACTTAAAAAGTTCCCCCATCTAATTTCCTGCAACAAAGTGCTTTTTATGTCACGCATTCCAGTGTGCGTGAATATATCATGGAGGGAGAAATCATAGAAAAAAAAGCTAATTGGATCGCCAAGATCCTTGAATATGACATTGAGGTCAAACCCACTAAAGCTATCTGAGGAAGAGGACTGTACAAATACATGGTGCAGGATGAAGAGATACCCACTAAAGGAGAGCAACCGGAGCTTGTTCTGATAAATGAGCCAGAATCCGAGAGTTGTTGGCTAACAGATAGAATGAGGTTTATGCAAACAGGAAAGTATCTACTAGGTCTTTCCTCCCAAAAGAGGAGATACTATCAGCTGCATAATTGTGGATATGCACTGGTGGAGGGGGTCCTTTTCAAAAGGAATTTCAATGGTCTCCTCCTACAATGCGTTACTGCAGAGCAAGCGAAGAGAATCCTTTACACGTTCCACAACAACGGTGTAGGCATACACTTCTCCGCTAAGACCACCGCCATCAAAATCATGTGTGTAGGTTACTATTGGCCCACACTTTTCAATGACTCCCACTCTTTCATAAAATCTTGCAAAAAATGCCAGTTCTTTACAAACAGAAGGAAAAATTCCACAATGCCTCTCAAACCTATAGTGGCGGACGAACTGTTTGCACAATGGGGCCTGGACTTCATCGGGATGATTAATCCCGCTTCCAGCACTGGGCACAAGTGGATTCTGACTACCACAGATTACTTCACAAGATGGACAAAGATCGTTCCGCTTAAAAACGCAATGGAGGCAAAGATAGTGGATTTCCTCGAAGATTTGGTGACATGGTTTAGTCCTCCGAATACTATCATTTCCAATAATGCCAGAGCTTTCCTAAGCACAAAGGTATGTCACTTTGCATTAACAAATGGCATATTCCTTAAGACATCATCAAATTATTACCCACAGGAAAATGATCTAGTGGAGTTAATGAACAAGAACCTAGTCTGACTCCTTAAAAGAATTTGTTCGGAACACTAGAGAGAATGGCATAAAAACCTCTGAGCGGTGCTTTGGGAAAATTGCATAACTCCTAAGCAAGTCCTTAAGACTTCACCTTATGAGTTGGTATACGAGAAAGAGGGATTGTTGCCTATATCTATGGAGATTCCAGTGCTTCAACTGTTGAAATCCCTCGAGATAGAAAAAAATGGTGTCATGGAGGTTCGGCTTGCCGAAGTATTAGAAGTACAAGAAAAAAGGGAGAATTCCCTAATAGCCATGACAAATCGCCAACAAGTGGTCAAGCGATGGTTTGAAAAGAAGGCTTCTGACCAAGGTCTAAAGTGCGGAGACTTAGTATTGAAATATACTGAAAGGGCTACTAAGCCAAGTCAGCATGAAAAATTTGATAGCCTATGGGAGAGCCCCTTTAAAATCATTTAGTGCAAGGAGCATAACACTTTCAAGTTAGAAAGTATGGAACAAGAAAGCTTGGTAATTCTGGTCAATGGGATTCATCTTAAGTTGTTCCATTAAGTGTCGAATTTTATTTTTGTACATATGTGAATAATGCTTTTATTTTCTTTCCCCTTTGTGTTGGCCGGTCTTTTTTGAAATTGGTTTGTGTTTCAGTGGAAACAGCCTGTCATTGCAGAGAGTAGAGCAGTGGAATTACTTTACAGTTTAAAAAATAATACACCCATGTGTAGAGGAAATGAGCACATATGCTAATAAAAGAGCCCATACAATAGATATGTAGAATGGAAGAGAGAGTCATGGATTTTTATAAATATATATATGTCAATTTATATATATTCTTTCATTTTTTACATCGCAAAAATGGTTGATAGAGCCATAATCCAAAAGTATATGATTATATGAGCTATTCTTTCATATATGCTATATCTATAGCCTTTTTCAAGCTTATATACAAAAATTGTAAGCAAGTGGTGTATTCAACAATAGAAAATAGAAACAGGGAGGCGTTTTATCCAAGAGCACGGGAGAAAGCAATTGACGCATCTATGGTAGCATCTACCACTTCTTCTATGGCAGCGCCTACCCCATCTTCATCAACAGGTTCTTTAGCAACAGAAGCATAACTATTTGGAACAACCGCCATTGGCAGAGGGAACACCAAGTTCCTAAAGTCAATATACCAATCAACGTCGTAGAATGGTATTACCTTGTAGCTGTTGAATAGAAAGTGCAAGGCCTGGGTAACCCTCTGTCGATGCTCATCACATGTCTGAAGGCAGAATCCACTAAGAAACGACATCCATATAACGACCGCTTCTTCCTCAATGTAGCGTTAGAGGTCATTGGCTGTTGGCAGGCCTACCCCATATGCAGCATGAGCGACAATCTCACCTAGGCCATTCAGGTACTTTTTTGGAAAAATTTCCTTGACCAGCTTCAGAGTTAGAGGCCTGGGGATACCAATGTCTAAAATTGACGCTACAAAGTGCGAGCAGATATCAGTGTTCACTCAGTATTTGTCCTCATACTCTATACAATCCCTACCTAGAACCCATTTTATGGCTACCAAAACTAAGGAGTGTTTATTTTTTGTCATTCTCTTCAATCACCTAGTGGAAATCTCTCCCAGAAAATTTTTTTGTAACTCATAAGAAGTTAATCTAATGGGAGTATCCATGATACTGACACAATGCTTCTACCTTCTAACTAACACTGAAACTTGCCTACCACCTAGCCTATGAGAAAATTCGCTTATTGAAGCTTAAGACTGTGCCAATGACCTATTGTTAAGTGTGATTTCCTCACTACTTAGTGGCCTATTTATAGAAAAAATGAGAAAACGCATGCCAATCCGTTTTGAGAAAACGTGATGATAACCAAGTGCCAACTTGAAAGGCATTCCTATGTTTGCTCATATTTCCTGACTGGTTGCATCTACAGAAGTACAACTCAATGCGTGCTAAGTTAATAAGAGTTAGTTAATTAGCTTTAAAATGGTGGTGCTCATCGGCAGTAAGTTGCACGACCATAGGCTATTATGTCATCTCACAGGCATTTCCCAGAGCCCAAGGTAGGATACATATCTTTTCTGGCCATGATCGTTTACTTTGGCTTAATCACTTCGTCTGGGATATTAATTGCCAGCACATTCTAACATAAGGTTAGAAGAAAAATTGTCGGCTCAAGTTTCAAGGGAATCACAACATATCACACAGTTGCCAAACGCAATAATGAGTTATTTCTGTCTCGAAATGGAAAGTAATTCATTTTGCACGAGCCGAGGAATTAATGGTGCATGCCAAATTAAATGCAAAAAGCACACTTTCCTCTACCACCTTGAGAAAAGATAGCTAAATATTGCATGAAAAAGTTTAATGTTTAAAGTCTTTTCAAATACGCCAAGGCTTAAAGTACAGAGAAATTTTCAGCATATCCAAAGCCAGATAAAATTTACGAAGAGTTTAGAACCTACAGAAGTTTTCGTCTAAAGAAAAATGTCGGAGAGTTCATCATAGCAAATACAGGAGGAGATTGGCCAGGATTTGTTTACAGCCATACGGTTGTTAGAAGATGTGTATATCTATGAATATTTAGCATATGCTATGCCTAGTATACCAAGCAAGCCGAAGAGGGCGAATACGATAGAGCTGAATAGGCCAAAAGATTGCAGAAACAAGAAAAGGGTTCAAGAGAAATGGGATAATATTTGTTTCCCACGACTCGCAAAAAACCCTAAATGCTTAAGAGAAGTATCATGTGCAAGGGTGAAGTCACCTAAGGCAAACACATTGACAGCAAGGAAGGTTTGGTATAGTGGTCTTCCACAATACATAGTTTCGCTGGTACATTACTGCCCGGAGATAGTTGATGTCGCCATTTAGCGTTATAACCCTAGCACCCACTGCATCGAGGGCCAAAATTTAAGAGTTCACATTAGCCCACAAGCCACTTGACATATGCTATGTATCTCGGACCTAAGCAAAAGAAGAGAGAAAATTGAGTCCCTTTTCCCTAGTAAAGGAGAAAAAACATGGAAGGCGATGAAAAAGAGCTCAAATTTCTTGATAGAGGAGATTGGTAAGAAGGGAATCTTATGCGCTAAGCTACCGAGTATCCCGTTGTCGCATGGTTCATTTCGCGAGGATATGCAAGATGCCATGTCAATGCTAGATTTTGTGTGCAACCGAGACTCCGACAAGATGGTGGAAACCTTTCAACTGGGACTGGCCTTCCAATTCCGCAAACAACACGATACCTTATGGTATGATTTTGCCAAGTTCTTGGTGGAGGAAATGATAAGGAAAATAAAAAATCACCCAATGGAGGGAAAGTTTAGATTTCTCTCCTTCCTAGTTCACATGTTCCTACATCAAAACCCTAATTTCTTTGGAAGGTATTTTGATTTATCATTTTTTTATGAAAAGAAAAGGAGGAAGCCAGTATCCATGTGGAAACCCTTCATTTCCATGTCATATAATTATTATGCATTTTCAGATTATTTTATAACTTCGGTCTTGCAAGATTTACAAGGAGGAGGTGACATAGTCCGGATCGATGAGGATCAAACCAGATATATGTAGAGTTTCACTCCCACTTGTGACTAGTTCTTAGGAACAGATTTCACAATTCTCTGGATGCGGGGCTTCACTGGTCAACCCTTCCTTCTCCCAGCCTGCATCACAGATAGGGCGCTCGCGCTTGAGATGTATAGGCAGGCATGTATCATTGATTTTACCTTCTACAACAACTCAAGTGTCAAGAGAAAAGGATTCTTCACTTGTCTGAAGAATTTCAAAATGGTGACTTTGTTAAAGAAGCAATTAGATCAATTATTATAGGATAAACTGGCTCATTTAGGGTTGGTTTTGGTATGTGAAAAATGGGATTACAACCCTTTCAATGACCTACTAGAGCCGCACATGAAAGTTACTCATGTTCCTCAACCTTACTGGGAAAAACGGTGTAGCCCGCAGGCAGACAAAGATGAAAATTTTGTTGAACTAGTGCCTATTCCCACACAAGATAACAAAGATCCATGGCACAAGTTCTACTTTGTTGTGGAAGTGGCCAAAGATAATGTCCAGATGGAACGTGCCATGTACAAAAAGTTGTGGAAGGATGAGGAATGGACTGATGGGAAGATAGAAGCTTTCTAGAAGTATTGCCAAGAAACAGGGCAATTAGATGCCCCTTATGAGAGTTTGAAGGAGGACAAGGAATTTGAAAAATGGTGGGATGAAGACCATCCCAACCCAGACTCTAGCATCAATAAGAGCGATGACTTGGAGGATGAGTCCGAAGAACATGAAGAGGAAGCGACGACTTCTGCATCCTCCACGCCAAAGGAGAAAATCTCCGGACGGCCTACCTATGTAGCCACGAATGTGTGGTTTAATGTATCGAGGGCTTTGCATACACTCACTTGGGTCGCTAAGGTAGCCAAGGTACTACAACAACAAACGACATTAACTGTTGAAGCTTGAGAAGCCCCGCCTGCAAAACGGCAACGTACGTAGACCATTATCGGAGAGGGTTCACAAGACCCTGACAAAAGATAGGTGCTTCCAGCTAGCCAGGAGCCTAAGGCCGAGGGAGAGTCACTAACGATTCTGGAGCCACTAGCGACTAGTCAATAGGTAAAATTTTCTCCTTCTCTTGCTTCTCAGTCTTTGGTATCTATCCCTGTCTCAGCGACAATCCCTGCCATGAGTACTGGCCCTCTCTTTCCCACTTTTAATCCAACACATCCAGGAGGTTTCACCCAATTCTCATAGATCACTCCACCCGGCTTTACTCTATGAACCCTTACACCAACTATTGCCTCACTTTCCAAAGGTGTGCCCTCTACGGGCACCCCTACTTCCGCTATTGTTGTCGATCCTCTTCCATCACAATAGGCTAACTCCACAATGACAACTCCTTCACCATTCCAACCCATGAGTCCTGCTGATTCACCAATTGAGTCGTGGCAAGTGGCTAGCCCTTCTGCTAGTTCTCAAACCAAGCTTTGGAATGTGCCCCACTTCTCCCCGTAAACTATCACTCTCTATAAAAAATAAAATTTACGGGCCTATCAGAATTACCTATCCATATTCCCTACCTTTTGGTGCTCCTTTTGTAGGCGGACTAGTTTCATTGCCAGCCGAATTCATGGTGTAGATTGACTGTGGAAAGGAAGCACATGCAAGTAGAATAGAAAAGTGCAAGACAAAGGATGACAATACTTCTACTGAGCTAAAAATACAAACTCTTTATGATGAGACCTGACAAGAGCTAAAATTTGCAACCATGTACCCAAGAGTAACCAAGCCACAGGGGGAGATGCGCCCAGAAGACTCTGAAATATATGCGGTAGGGTTTGACATGAAGGTGGCCCGACTGTAGGATAAGGTTGAGATTATGGAGGAAACACAATGGGTGGTCACCTCTGACTTCCTTAAAACTAGTCGCCAGCTAAAGAAAAAGGGCATTGGCAGCAGAGAATGAGAAGAACAGACTTCAGGGTGAGCTTGCAAAGGTTTAGACTATCAATCCTACTATGGTAAATGAGCTGCGTACTAAGAATCAGGAGGCGGAGCAGAATTTACAGCTAAAAAATGAAGAGTTGGAGCGACTTCGCTTGAGTATAGTCAAGGAATAGCACAGAAGAATGAGGCTTTGGAACACTAGCAAGCTGAATATGAGCAGAAGTTACAAGAAAAAGAGGCTGAATTTGAGGGCCTAAAAGTTCAATTAGAACAAGAGCTTCAAGAGACAAAGTCCTCTCTGGACATGCATTTAGCAAATCACTCCCAAGCTGAGGAAAATTGGAATAAAGAAATGAGCAACTGTACGGAGCAACTGGTGTTCGAGAAAAGGAAAAGGGCAGAGTTGGATGAGGCCATTAACTCAAAAGACGTAGAGATCGCTTCTCTTAAAATCTCTCTCCTGTCTTCTCTAGCACAGCCGGACATTATTCTGTTGGTTTGGCAATTGTACATTTCTCACTGGGAAAAGATTAAAATTTTTTGCCTAACATTGCAACCCAACCTCTAATTCATCACCAAGGCATCAAAGCTGAGCCAAGAGGCTCATGATACGATTGAGCATTTCCAACGGTTTATCTTGGAAAAGGTTCTGAAAGCAAAAGATCTGCTCACCGAGCTTTACTCGGTCTTTAATGAAAACCTCGCTAGGGTTGGGATTGAAGATTGGGATGTTACTGCTCAGATGACAGAAAAGTTTATCCATTGCCACTCTTCCTTCCAATGCACTAAAGTGGTCACAGCTACTCTGAGCAAGACAATGGAAAACATGTGGGAGAGTTTCTCCAAGTTGAACAAGATGTGTTTTCCATGCCTATTCCTTGAGAATGGCTCTATTACTACAGCTGAGCAGATTGCAAAAAGAATTGGGGAGAAGGAGAATGATCTGGATGCTTTCAGGGATTTCAGTCATCCTCCCACCGCAACCGACATTGAGGGAGTTATTCATTTACTTGCACAACTACTGTTTTATTGTGAAGTAGGGGTCGGTTTACCTGACATGTGCTACCTCATAAAGAAATGATTGATCTAAGCAGAGCACAGGAGAATTTGCGCAACATAGTAAGGCCATCTGAGGATGAATGGTCACCTCTATAGGCAGCTCTTTCCAATCTCTGATTCTGTTACCTGATGAAATAGTGTTCTGGTCTGTAAACCAGAGAAATTTTGGGTTCTTTGTTCTTCAAGTGAAATTCCCCTAGTAGTCTCCAAAAGCTGTTAATAAATATTCAGTGAGCTCCCTTCGGGTGTATTTTCCTCTAGGTATCGGCCTGTGAATTGTAGGAAATCCACTTGGCCTTTTATCAAGGTCTACTTCCTCCTCCACGTGTCTACTCTATGCACCCCAAGGGTTTCCCTTTTGCATCTCGGGAATCCCCGCTATACTTCCATGTGTCGTAGCTATAGGCCATTTTGATCGTTCTTTTTTGCTTCCTCATTGGGCTCCACTCGAGTGCCACGAAGCTCTCATTCCCAAAGAAATTTTGCGGGCACCACAATTGTTGTTCGTGATGCACTCTTGCTACGTGTCTACTCTTCACAAATCTTTTAGCGAGAGGATGAAATAACAACTGTGGGCAGTGACGTGTTGCCACGCATCTCTTTTTGTGCCCAACCGATGATCGTTTCCTCCACTTTTGGATAGAGCTCTTCCCACTCAACACGTGTAGCCTTGGCACAACTCTTCAGCAGTGAGAGATAAAGGTTCACACGGGCAGCGAAATGTTGCCACGGGACTATTCAGCGGATCTCATATTCGAGAAATGAATTAGGTGAACCAAATACTACGATTGGCCACCGCATGTCATAATCATTTGCACGGGATGGTGACACTTGTCTGTTTAACCTTGTCGGGACAACCACCATCATTTGCAAGAGATGAACCTATGCCTGGAATGACCAGATGCTTGGTTTTGAATCTTTTATGTTGCAACAGCTTAGGGAATATTCTTATTTCTGCATTACCAAGGATCGTGAAATCTTTTCTATTGCTGCTCTCCAAAGTAGTGGAAGTTTTCTGCTATATATACTTTTCTCTATTGTGAGAAAAGGGTCTAGAATTTTGAAGGAACGCTGGTTTTAGGAAAAGATGCCATGCCTTTATTACTGTTTTATTTTATTGCAAAATACTTTCAGACTGTGCCAATTGTTTGGCCTTTTTGTTCTTTCATGCTATTTGATTAAATTGTAAATTGTGTTGTTATTGTCTAGACATTTCATTTGAGAACTTCTATATATATTGAATGCAAGTTTGTTGATCTAGATCATGTCCAATGACTCTTCTTGGCAGTAGGAATGTATGCAATGTTATTTTATGTCAATGAATGGATTTTCTATGCTTTAATTTTTAGTTTCTGCTTTTCTGGAACACTACAAATACCAATCGGGCCCTTAGATCTATGATTTATTGTTCCTATCATTAAGTCTTGGCACATCGCCTTAGGTTAGAATTTATTTTATTATATATTTTTCCTTTTCCCTTTTGAAAATCCCAATATAGAAGAAGTTGACTTCTCTAAAAACCTGGAGGTCACTCAGTTTAGCGCAAAAGGTCCCCCATAAACTGACTTTCCCATAAGACACTGTTACCTTGTCAAATTTCAGCATCAACAGTTGGTATATGTGATATGAAATGGGAAAAATGTGTTTCATGGTAGGAATGTAAGAACATAATTCATTTACATGACATGTCCTATACTCTTCATGTTTGGTTAAATTTTGTTGTGAAGAGGATGATACAAGTGATAGGTTGTGGGATGTGGACATAGCATAAAAATAAACATGAAAGAAACTATGTGGTAGATGATTTCCCACTATTATCTACCATCATTAAAATTGACATGTGTTCCTAACAAATAGTGTAGAGAAAGTGAATAGAAGAAAGCTAGTGGTCATAGGAAAACAAAGGGATATGATAAGGGATTAGTGGAATCATGGGTACACAACAATATCAAGACTAGGTGAGGTGATAACACTAGCCATTTGAGAATAAATCATGTGCTTTGAATTATTTACTCACCCAATATAAGTAGTAAATAATAAATTACCTAAAGTGTGAATGATTTTTGTGAGGCTTTAATATGACAATTGACACCAAATATAATATGCATTAAGCATAGAGAAAGGATTCCAACACATAATTTATGATCCTATAGGAATGTTACCAAGAAAATATCTTTGAAGTTTAAACTAGAATTTTTACCATGGAATATCATAATTCAAATAACTAAATTATCAAATATTAAATTGAGATGAAAGATAATATTTATAAACTATATTATCAACTTTGGTATTCTTCATTACAAAAATTTATCTCATTCATTCTCTACTTCACATCCCTCTAATATGACTTTTTGATTAGTTTTCTTGATATGTTGTTGAATTCAATAACGCTTTAATACAATTAGTTAAAATAATTAAAAAATATTAAAATCAAAGATAAAACATGAAAATAATCATTCAAATTATCAAATTCAATTTTAAAACATCCAATTTTAATCTTTTATATCATTGAAAAAATTAAAAAAAGTGATATATTTGTAAAACAATGATTGAAATCTACAAACCCTAGTAGTGGTAGGCAAAAAACCTTCCTCAGTGTCTAGGGTGATAGTGATGGAGAGGATGAAAATGATGATCTTGAAGCTATATTATTGTATCTTATATTTAACAAATTGATGCTACAACAACCCATACTTGCTTAAGTGTTTCTCGACTATTTTGTATAGTTAAGGAAGAGAAGTATGTCGACTAAGAAAAGTAGTATAATTTGGAGCAACTTATCACCTATTTCCTTCACTAATTGAAAATTATAATAGAGGAAAAAAATTCTCCAAAAGTGGTGAATGATGATAGCATAATAGTCATTACTCGCATATATGTACAAATGGTTAACTCATCTCTACTCATAATGCACCACAATGGCCCATTTTTTTCATAATGCTACTTCTCACAATTCTTTATGCAATTATTCATGTGTCATCACTACACATAGTACTGATAATAGTGCTAAATCTCTAGTCTAATATCACTTACATTTGACCAAGGAAAACTTTAGTGGTGAATCTTCACCAATTGGCGAATAATTAAAATCGAGACCTCCAGAAATGGAAAATATTACAAGCTAAAAATGATGTTGAATCACCAAGTTTTTACAAAAAAATAATTATGTCTCGATTAATTCGCAATGTAAACGATGCATAATTGGAACCGATTCACCAGTAGTTTATACTATAATTACAAATATTAATTAAATTCGCCAGTAATATTATATTACTACCATTAATTTCGGGGCAATATCGCCACAATAATAAATTACCATTTAATTTTAGGGATAATTTAGCCTTGAATGGGGCTTTAATTTATTGCCATCAAATCATTGATTATCATTTTAATCAAATGGCTACAAGTTGATTTTGCGCCCTAATATGCACGTGCATTTTAAAAGGCTTGTTGAGGCCTGAAATTTGTTTTGGTCCAGACAAATCGTGTGGACCAAAACAAATTTCGGGCCTCAACATGCCTTTTAAAAGGCACGTGCATATTAGGGCGCACAATCAACTTGCAGCCATTTGATTAAAAAGCTAATTAGTTGTAAAAATTTCACTTTTCATTTAGTCTTAATTTTAAAGTGATATTTTTAAAAAATACTTAATCCATGTGTGCTCCAATGTGTTTTTTATAGTGAATTTATGCTCTGCCCCCTTGACCATTGCAAGGGGCGCTGCCCCTTGACCTTGCCAGTGGCTGCTGCCCTTGGGCCCCTACTTCAATATTACAAAAAATTTAAAAAATATGGGGGAACTGCACCAACCAACTATGCAAATTTTTAAAGGGGAGATTCACCATTGTAAATAATCATTTTAGTGATTATTCGCTAGGAGTTGCCACTATGATTATTATTTTTACCAATTATTCATTAAGATTTGCCAAGATTTTACAAATTTTTTTAATAATGTGCATAGATTCGCTAAGAAAATTAATATTTTTTTTCAAATAAAAGGAAAGATTCGCTAGGATTTTACACCTTTGTCGAGGGGGGCTTTCTTAAAGTTATCCTTGCATTTGACATGTGTCCAAATCCATACTACATGATCATGCAAAATTATTTGATACCATTTGAGTTTGATAGCTATCATGCTTATGTCCACATAAAGAAAACATCATATGCATAAGACATAGGTTGACCCTATAATGAAGGTTTAGCTAAGTACTTCTTTTGTAAATGTCTATCATTTTATAGATACAAATAAAGAAGTTCATACACAAAATATATATGAGTACACAGTAGTGTGTGGATCTTTTTTCAAATGGAAAATCTTCTCAACTTTCTTTTTTTTTTGAATTTTTATTTGGATACTAACTAGAATTATTTACAATTATTGTATTTCATTCACTAACTTATGGCTTTTCTCCACATATCCTCCTAGGTTGGATAAAAAATATTAAACATTTGATTAGTTTGCATTGAAATAATACAAGAAAATATGTTGGCATGTTCTATGTCAAATCAACAAGATTTAGAATATACTCTAAATCTCAATGTGAGATGCAAATAGAAAGCATAAAAACTAATAGCTAAACTTGTTTAACCTCCTAATAACTAGGATTCTATTTTGTTTACCTTTTACCTTTTTGCCTGGGACAAGAATAAAACATAATAGAATATTGACATATCTTATTTTATACCTTATGAATCCTAATAAGATTTATAAGGTTCTTAAACACTTTTCATTAGATCTTAACAAATTTAACCACCCTTTGTCTTAATTCTCCCCCTAGACCTAACTTGAGAATTGAGCCTAAATTTCCTCATTTTCTTTGGTGGACGTTATTTACCAAGGTATATTAGAAGAAACACTTCTACAAAGCCGCATTGCTCATCTGAATTATCCAACAATAGACTTGAAACCTTCAATAATTTTTTGGACATGTACATGGGCCTAAAGTTTTTTGAATTATACTAAAAGTTTTTTTTCTTTCTATTGTAAATTTGTCTCCTAAATAATTTCTCTATACAATGGTATTGCCCCTCAAACCTCTTAAATTATTAAACTATAGATCTTTTAAAGATTTTGTATTCTTTTAGCTTGATAAATCAATATATATGATGACATATATCTCTTCTTGACAATCATGTAGCATTTTTACATCAATGTATTAGATCAAACTCTATGATCTGTCATGAGGAAGATGATAAATTCATGATGATGCATCATATAGTGTGATCTAAAATGTCAATACAAAACCATTACATAGTTTTTATTTGAAAGCACTCTTTATTAATTTCATCTAGACTATGGAAAGATTATCCCTCCAATAAATATGTTATTTTAATATAGATATTTTTTTCCCTTTTCTCCTAGTGAAAATGTTCATGTTATCACCTATATGTATTTTAGATTTAGCTGTACGAGTCAAAAAAAAAAATGACCTTAGAATTTCAATACCTCCAAGACATTCAAATGACTAGGGGAATGCTCCTTGCATAAGGATTCATAATCCTCTTGAATAATCCACCCCATGGGCAACTGCCACTAGCTCCTAGATTTAGGATTCATTGAATTATTGAAAGTTTCCTTTCCTCCTCCTCCTTGGTGGTAAGGGGAAGCTTGTTGCCTAAATGGCTTGACACTATCATTATATGAGAAGTTTGTTAGACTATCTAATCTAGGGTGACATGAACAATGGCTATATTGTGCTTCCACCTCCTAATTGAGGGGGTGCTTGCATCTCTTACCATCAAAGACTCTTAGAATGGATGGGTGATTCTCAGCCCTCTCTTCGGTGAACCCTCCAAATGAATTGTTATGTTTTTTTCTTATGATTTAAGACCATAAATACCAACCAACTATATTTTATAGTAAACTATCCATTCCAAAGTCGCTATTAGAGAACTAGGTTCTGCCTATGCCGAAAATCAATTCATACAGCTAGGACTCACATTTGTGGCCTCTATAGTCCGGTCATTTTTGTCCACTTAATGCAGGCCCAACGTAAAAGCCAAAGCCTTTCCAAGTATAATATCTGCAATGTCTACAGCAAGTTTACTCCGAATAGACAAAAGTATGCAAACAAATTCACGGGGAAACCAAAGCTGAGAACTGAATACATCGTTCCCCTTGTTTTCTACGTTGTGATCAACGTGCCGACTGTTTACGCTGAGTGTTGTTTATATAAGAATTAGACTGCTAATAGCTGAATCACCACTATAGATTTTCAGACATTGAATAGAAAGAAAGAAAATGGCAAAGGTAAATTACACCAGAAATCATGTAGTCGTTAGCTTGATTTTGAGAATACTCACAGCGGCACTGCTTGCCCTCTCCATCGCACTTATGGTGACCGATACTTTTAAGCTTGAAGACGAAGATAACTTTGAATACGAAGATAAGCTTGAAGACGAAGATAAGGTCACCTTCAAAGAGGTCCATACATTCAGGCGAGAGATTTTAGTATTTCTTATGCTTAATCCGTCGCATTTTATTTCTTTTTCTGTTTGTTCATAAATTTATGGAACTTGTGATTTGTGCATGGTGGGATGCAGATATTTAGTATTAGTAAGCCTGGTAGCGTTCGGATACAACGTTTTACAAATTATCCTCCATATTGTCTTCCTCATTATAAGAAAATTAGTGTGTCCCACTTTCACTTTGTTCTTCGACTTCATTGCAGACGAGGTATTATAGGTTTAAATTTTGAAATTTCTCAAATTTTGATTTCCTATGTAAGGAATAGTAGAAAGATAATCGGATGCGATTGCAGGTGGTAGCATATTTCTTAGCTTCAAGCGCTTCTGCAGCGCTTGTTGTGGCGTTCGAGGCCAGAAGAATATTCCGCTCCTTTTTCATTGAAATTCTTGACAATCAAGATCTCAACAAAGTTGATAAATTTTTAGCTAAAGCTGAAATATCCGCGGCTCTGGCTCTTGTTGCTACGCTCACTATGATTTTCGTTTCTATAATCTCCGCCAGTTTCCTCTTCAAAAATTATTAGATATTATTTGACAATGTAATTACGTCGATAGGCGTATTTCTACAATGGCGCATGCCATATAGGTGTAGTCGATTCCTGAAAGAAAAACAATAATCTATATTATATAAGGTGTAATGATTTTTTATTGATTTTTTTAATTGTTTAAAATCGAGAGCATCACAATATTCCATTTTCAATTATTTTATTTTTTTTCTATTTGATGAGTTGTTGGATGATTTTTTTTATTTATTCTACGTTTGCTAATAACAGAGAAAATAGATGCTTTGATATCTTTTGATGTATTTTATATAGATTATGTTAAAAATATATACTAGTTATTGATGATTTATAAAGACCACTTTGTCGTTTCAAATTTTTTTTCTTTTATTTTTCCCCTACTGAATTCAATTCCAAACCATAGAGCCTTTCCTAGTTAGTTCAATTATTAAAACGCTCTGCAAAAACAATCCCATGTAATAATTTATAGCTAAGAAGTTAAGCCCAAGATTGATTATGCAACATGCATCATCTACAATATAGTTTAGCAAATAGAGCTTGACTATTAAGTTATGTTTTTATAAGACCAAGACCATTGCTTTGCTTAGGCTGAGAAACCATATCCCAATAGATAAGACTCTAATTTTGAGTCTCTAGATTCCCTACCCATATAAATGTCCTATAAAGAGTGTCAAACTCCTTTAGAAATATATTAGGAATTGAAAGCACTAAAAAATTATAAATAGGAAGAGCTTCCAAAACCGACTTTAAGAGTTTAACATGACCTACAAAAGACAACAAAAAAAAGTCCAATGACTTACCTATATACTGAAATGATCAAATTCCATAGCAAAAGAAAAAGATTGAAGCAAACCATTACTATCATCTCCAATAGAACCAATCTCAATTGTACAATGATTACCCTAGGCGAAATTATCAATATTTATTTTGAAAACACCCAATGGAGGAGAAGACCATCTACCAACTCTATTAACCTTATGGGCAGATTTGACCTTAGAACTAGAAGAAATAAATCTAGCCAAATTACACTAATCTAATTTATGTAAGATAAAAAATCTAGAGAGAAATATGACTTGATCAAAATCTCACTTAGTAGCCAAATTTTCTATTAATGAGTCTAAAAGCTTATGTCAAAAATACCCAATAAGACTTAATAATTATAGAAGATCAAATAATTCCTCTCCAATAAAATTTGTCAAAGGATAAAGACATGACCAATATCTAAAGAAACCACAAGGTAAAATTAGGAGGTTTCCCTAAACTACCCAAAAAATCAAATAAAGTAGTATGAATAAGGGGTTAGTTCCAAATATGTCACAATTGCCTTCAAAGACCTATAGAAAAGTGGCATTGAAAGAGAAGATGAGACACACATTCCTCATTAACCCCACAAAGGACACATTTAGAAGAGCCTCAAAATTCCCTCTTTCTAATATTTTCTCATGTAAGACATTTATTTTGACAAGGAAAGGTCAATTAAATAAAGTACACTGACCGAAAAAGTTTGACTATAGATCCTTTTCAACCATGAGAAATTTATGAACCCATTCTTTCCCTCTTCTAGTAATTTATATCCACTAGAAACAAAATAAACCCCTTTAGTATCATAGCCCCAATCCAAAAAAATAGGCTCATCTAAAGAACACTAAGGCCAAGACTCTAGATCTCCCCTCATAGGCCGACAAATCATGTCTTTCTAATGAAAAATATGAGAATCCCTGACCAAAGAAGAATCCTTGAAATTTGAAACTTTAATCCAACCAACATCCAAAATGAGCTTACTCAAAGGGTAGAGAAGAGAGAATTCAAAGAGAATTGGGGAGTGGAGATTTCATAAATTATTCCATAAAAGAGCTTGATCACATAATTTAATAGTCTAGAAAATGCCTCACTTAACAAGAGAAACAACCTTCTTGAAGGTATTCCAAGCCATATAGCCTTCTCAATTAGTTTAGTTCTTTCAATCCTTTCAACAACAACCACATGTAATGATTCATAGCTAAGAATTTTAACCCAAGGTTGATTTTAAGACATGCACCATCTACAACATAGTTTAGCAACTAGAATTTGAATATTAAGTTATTTCCTAAGACAAAGACCACCACTTTGGTTAGGTTGGAAAACCCTATCCCAATTGATAAAACTCTACTTTTTAGTGTCTAGATTCCTTGCCCATAGAAATTTCCAATCTGAAAGAGAGTCAAACTCTTTTAGAAATATTTTGAGGGTTGGAAGCACCAAAATGTTATAGATAGGAAAATCTTCCAAATTTGACTTGAGAGGGTAAGATAATCTACAAAATAAAATTGACAAAAATCATATTATTGACATGTATCCAAAATTGATAGAAAGAGCAATTGATAGTGGGACACCAAGATAATCCAAAAAGGTTGTCCTATTTTGAATCTTAAAATAAGAACAATTCTCTATTAAATGGCCAAAGGAGCATTAAAGAAAAAGATATTTGACTTATCCTCATCTGTTTATAAGCCCAAAGCTACCAAATGTGTATCCAAAGTATGTTGAAAACTAACAACCTCCTAAATCTTGGCAACATCCATCAATACAGTATCATCTAAAATTATAGACAAGAAATGAAATAAAGTTCCCTAACCACCTTACATACCTAGATAGTACCATTAACTCTCTAGGGGTTGAGAGACCTTCTCGAACCCTTAGCCATAAGAATGAAAATATAGAGGGGAAATGAGCCAAATAATTTGATCCCTCTCATAATGAAAAAAAGAGAAGATATTTGGTATTGTTGAAAAAAAAATCCCACATAGCTCATGACCCACTCAATCCATCCAAAACTATAACCAAAAATGGAAGGATCATCTGACCCTATCATAAGACTTTAGCAAATCAAATTTGAAAAACATGGCTTTATCCTTAGACAAACCCATAAAATGGATAAGTTTTGAGGAAATAATAATACCATCAAGAATCTAGCATCCCTTAACAAAATCCCCCTATTCAAGTGGTATGATATGATCTAGGATTTATTTAAAATGATCAACAATGATTTTATAATAATATTATAAGTGACATTACAAAGAGATATAAGGTGAAAAAGATCTAAAGAATTTTCACCAACCTTCTCAAGAACCAAATCCAAAAAAATAGAATTGATTTCTTTGAGAATCTACTGATTATTCTAAGATTCATGCACAACTCATATAAGCTCATCCTTCAAAACATGCAAAAATTCTTAGAAAAAATCAAAATGAAAGACATTGGGACAAGGAGCCTTAACTTGAACTTCATTAAAAAAACAACCTTTTTCATATTTATCAAGAGTGATAGGCTATGTGGATACTATTCATGTCTATAGAAATTATGGAAGGAAAGAAATCAAAAATGGATCATCCATCCTCAACAACAACATGATCACTTTCCATAAATAAATAAGATAAATCATAATTAACTTTTCTATTAATATACTCAAATGAAGTCAACTTATCTGATTGAAAAAGAGGTGACAAAAGAAATAACATTACTACTTATATTTAACTGAATTATGGATGAATGTTGTATTTTTGGTCTCCCTCAAGTGATGTGAAGTACTTCTTGATTTTTTCTTCCAAAAAATAAGATAATGGCAATCAATCAATAACCAACTACACATATAAAAGACAAAATGCCGTCACAAGAGATACTGGCAAAGAAGGGTAATGGCAAATTGGTTGTAGCCAATACATGTCACAAACACCACATGAAATAAAGAACCAAATTCCCAAGCTTCATAATGCTACGCCAAAACAAAGGCAATAGCAGCATGAATTTATTCATTCATTATTCGATTAGCAAAATACAAGTACAACAAACATCGACGATAGGAAAAGTGAGTTGATAGTATTAAAATTCTGTAACAAAGAGCCAACTACAGATTACAAGAACAAATGACTCCCTTGTGCGTTGTTTTCCTTTCTTCTTCTCTGCCACATGTCCTCTACTCACTTTCTTGTTATGTTGGGCTGGGCTTAAGTGTCACACACTAAGCTCTGACCGGTCAATGTTGTTTTGTCTTTTTCGTTTTCCGTTTTATTTCACCATCACTATTGGGGTTTCCAGTGTTTGTACTCCAGTGTTATCACATCATTGTCAGTAGTGCACGATCCGCAAGGCCAGACATTACCATCAGATAGTGTCAGAGTAAATACTTTTGAAATACTATTATAAGGATTTAATACTTAAATTTCTAAAACTAAATCCTTATCATTTTACATCATAGATTGAGGTGAGAGTTAGTGTTAATATTATTAGTATGACAACCTAAATTAATATAGTATAATTTAAATTAATTTGTAAGATGAATGAAATACTCATATTAATATTAGTGTTAATTTTAATATGATAATATAGTTAATAGACACATCCCCTAATAAATATTAAGGTTTTTAAAATTAATATTATAGAAAATATCTTGATTACAATCAAGAAAGGTAAGGTTCTTGTATTTAATAGATTTTAATAATCTTAAATAAATGTTGAATATTTTATATAAATAAAATAAATATCTATGTGTCTATCTTAACATTAATTTAATTCAAATACTATATTAAGAAATTATTTTTTATATATATAAATATGGTATTATTTTAATTATGTTATATTGACGCATAGATTACCATTAAAATTTTAACCTGAAAATGTAATTAGATTATTGATATTCATATTAACATTAGTCCTATTAAACTAAATTATATTATTATTTTTTAATATTTTTATAATTCTTCTATGTGTCTATTAAAGGGTTTGAGTAAAAGATTTGATATTGCATTCCTAAATGGTTAAATTTCCAAAGATTTTTTATAAATTAAAATATTACATATTCTTATTTTCTTTTTTTTATTTAAATTTATATCTAACCAATCAATGTATTAGGAACCAACATTAAAAATATATGAAAGAGTTAGTATTTTAATTAAGAATAAATTTATAAATTTATTGTAGGATTTAGTATTATCAATAAGAAAATGGAAGAGTATATTAAATTTAAAATATAGGATAAATAAATAACAATTAAAGTTATATGGGACTTGGTTTTAGTATTAATGGTTGTACTCTAATATTTTCATCTATATTATCAATAAGAGTGTATTAAGGCTAAAGATGCCCTTAGACAACACCAATAGGTCAAGGTCAATGGCGCCAAGATCAGATCCCGTGCGCACTGGTTGCAATTTGGGGACAGAGGCTCCAAATTCTTCTTTAACCTCATCAAGCAAAAGCAATCTAATGAAAATATAGAAAGTATTGTTGTTGATAATCATGAGATAAATGACCCCAACAACATCAAAAAGGCCTTTGTCAACTTTTATCAGAATCTCTTTGCCTCTGAGGATTCAGAGGTTGCCTCGCTCTTGAGATCTCAAGTTCATTCCCTCATCCCTAACAAGATCTCCACTTTAGAAGCCAACCAGCTGTCTAAAGATCTCTCCCTGGTGGAAATTGAAAAAGCCATTAAAGCTCTTAATAATGACAAGGCCCCTGGCCCTGATGGTCTCCCAGTTGAGTTCTACAAGGCTAATATTGATTGGATATGCCAAGACCTTCTTGATATTTATTCTGAGGCCCTTGCTAGTGGCTCCTTGGGCTCCTCCATTAATAGGGGTATTATTAAACTGCTTCCCAAGGACGGGGACAAAGCGCTCATCAAAAATTGGAGACCTATTACTCTCCTCAATGTTTCCTATAAAATCTTCGCCAAGATTCTGGCTATGAGAATTGAGAAGATCCTGCCCAAGTTTGTGTGCCCTACCCAAACTGGATTCATTAAAGGGAGATATATCCTTGAAAACCTGATCACCAGCTAGGAAGCCATGAATTGGGCCAACGTTTCTCAGCAAGACGCTATCATGTTCCTTCTAGATTTCGAGAAGGCCTATGATAGGGTGGAATGGAATTTCATCTCCATGATGCTTGAGGCGTTCGGTTTCCCTAGTACCTTTTGCAACTTTGTTAAAATTCTGCTCAAAGATGCCTTTGCCCAGGTGGATGTGAATGGCTCCCTCTCAGACTCCTTTCCTCTTGGAAGGTCCATCAGACAGGGCTGCCCCTTGGCCCCTGCCCTCTTTGTGGTTGCTTCTGAAGCCCTGTACTACATCTTGAGAGACAATTCCATCTCCCCGGTTGTTAAAGGCATATCTCTTCCTAACAGCGAAGAGCTTCTTAACTGCCAATTCGCTGATGACACCACGATCTTCCTTAAAGCCACAGCTGACAATTTTGAGGCTCTGTATCACAAGCTCAACATCTTCTGTAAGATCTCGGGCACTCGTCTCTCTCACCTCAAGTCCATCTGCCTTGGTTGGGATGAGCAGCTGCCTAACTGGTTCAAGAATTATCAATTTCAGTGGGGAGGCCCGCACAAAATTGTGAGATATCTTGGCATTCCCTTCTCCATTGATCCCTCCCTTAAAGAGATGTGGTCATGGGTCAAAGACAAGATTTTCAAGAAACTTAATAAGTGGCACAACAGGGCCCTGTCCTTGGCTGGCAGAGTGCAAGTTTGCCAAAAAATTCTCTCTTCTTATAATATTTATTATTCTTCGGCCTGGATGTTCAGTAACTATCAAATTTTAGAAATTCAAAAGGCAGTTAGGAAGTTTCTTTGGTCTGATGGCAAAGGTAAAAACAAAATGCACGCGGTTAAATGGGAATGGTGCCATACTAATAAACTCCTTGGGGGGCTCGGCCTGAAAGATCTTAGGTTCCAAGGGATTGCCCTGGCCGCCAAGTGGATCTTTCACTCTCTTGATGGCGATGATCCTTGGAAGGTCCTGGTTAGGAATAACATTGAAAGAGGTTACCCCAAGAAGGCTAAATCCTGGAAGAATCTTCCGTTTAATGATCTTGTCCTTGGTAACTTTCCTATTTTTGTGCAAGGATCTGCTGTTTTTAGATCCATTTGGAAAGCGTGGAACTATGTGAGAGGCTTTATCACTAACAAGACCTTCCATGATGATACTCATCTTTACGGTGAAAGGTCCATCTGGTGGAACCTTAGCTTTTTTGGAAATCCCTCGCCCTCTCTCAGGGCTGCTCTACTAGGCAATGGAATAACAAAGGCATCTCTCAATTGGCTGACTTGTTTGAACATGACAGGTTAATTGGCTGGGAGGATCTCAGTAACAAGTTTGACTTACCCGTCTCCCAGAAGAAGACCTATTTAATTTGATCCGCAAGGCCACCATGAATCTCCCGACTTCTTGCCAAATTGATTCTCACAGATTCTTAAGTAGTAAATGGCCAGATGGGACCATTTTAAACAAAATTAAAGCCAAGAATATATACAATATTATCGGGCATTCTGATGCCATTATTGATCACGTCAACAATGTTTGGTACTCTACCCTCGACACCCACTCGTGGAAGAATTTTTTTGAGAATCTCTGGAAAGGTCCTACTGAACCTAAGATAAAATGTTTTAATTGGCTGTTAATTCTTGATAGGCTCCCTATCAGAAAAGATTCCTCTGTTACTGATCATTGTATTATGTGCAGGTTACCCGAGACGGGTAGACACATTCTTTTTGACTGTATCTTTGCTAAGGAAATCTGGCATATGTTTGGCATCATTTATCCTTCGATCTTTAACATCATTGAAATTATAACTGGGCATATTGTTGGGCTGAAACAAGATTCTAATTTATTTTGGAAAATTCTCTCCTCTATTATTTTGTGGCAAATCTGGAAATGTAGAAATGAAGAAAGATATCAGAACAATCCCAGAATTCTTACTGAGTCTTTTCGGAAACTCATCTATCTTAAAATTTTCCTGCAGGTCCGCACTACAATGTTGATTGAAAAAGAAAAACTTAAAAGGTTCCTCAAGAATGGTTCTGCCACGTTCTTCATATATGAGATGCAGGGTGGCTATGCGTGGAGGTAGACTCTGGAAAATCTGCAGTTATTTGAGAAGACTTGCAAAATGCTTACCCATGAGGTGAAGAACAACAGGAACGCCAACAAGGAGTAGATCCTCATGCTTGCTCAGATTTAGGAATCGAAACGCATTGTCTGGATGGAAGGTGCTAAGGGGTGGACGACCTGGGTTGATAACATGGATGATATCTTATTCTAGTGTCTCTTCCTCTCTATCTTTTGTTCTATTTTGTATATCTCTGTTCTGGTTACTCTTGTAGCTCCTGATGTGAGGCGTAGCCTCTCTTGAGCGTTACTTTGCAACCCTCGGTGCTTTTTTTTGGCACGTATTTTTTGAGACCTCTCTATATATAATACAAAAATAAGAGTATATTAAAATAAATTTATCCTTAAATTTATTGACTATTGTATAGATTAGTAAATAACAATATGTAATATTTTAATCTATAAAAATTCTTTGGAGATTTAACCATTTAGGAATGCAATATCAAATATTTTACTCAAACCTTTAATACACATAGAAGATGGTTTTACACAATCATTAAAATACCTTGAAACATTACCTTACTTTTTATCAAAAACATAATTCTACTTTTTATCAAAAACATAATTCCACAACTAACTATTAATTAATCCCATATAAATTGTTATTTATATAAAATATCCCATATTTATTTAAAATTATTAAAATCTATTAAATACTAAATCTATACAATAATAACCTAAAAAATAAATAAAAATAATAACATTACAATAATTCTATTAAATATGTAATCCATTAATTTACTATAGTATGACACCATTAGCATAACACCATTAGTATAACCAATATTGTTAAATGTTGGATACCATCTTCTATGTAATATTAATGGATGCACTATATTAAGGTAATCCATTAAGGTATTTAAGGCTTGCAAATTAATTATATTATCAAATTTTTAATCCATTATCATATTTTTAATGTTGGATCCGAATACATTGAGCAGTCAAATATAAACTTAATTAAAAACATTTATTTCAAATTCAAATTGAAAAAATATTAAATTTATTTATAAAGATTTTTTTTTGGATAAATCTATACAATAGTCAATAAATTTAAGGATAAATTTATTTTAATATACTCTTATTGATAATATAGATGAAAATATTAGAGTACATCCATTAATACTAAAACCAAGCCCCATATAACCTTAATTGTTATTTATTTATCATATATTTTAAATTTAATATACTCTTCCATCTTCTTATTGATAATACTAAATCCACAATGAATTTATAAATTTATTTTTAATTAAAATATTAAATATTTATCATATTTTTAATGTGGGGTCCTAATACATTGATAGGTTAGATATAAATTTAATTAAAAACATTTATTTCAAATTCAAAGCTAAAAAAAATATTAAATTTATTTATAAAGATTTTATTTTTGATAAATCTTATTTTAATATACTCTTATTGATAATTTATAGATGAAAATACTAGAAAACAACCATTAATACTAAAACCAAGCCCCATATAACCTTAATTATTATTTATTTATCCTATATTTTAAATTTAATATACTCTTCCATCTTCTTATTGATAATGCTAAATCCTACAATAGAGATAAATTTAAATATAACCTTAATGTTCAATCCTAATACATCGGTTAGATATATAAATTTAATTAAAAACATTTATTTCAAATTAAAATTAAAAATTATTAAATTTATTTATAAAGTTTTTTTTTTGATAAATCTATACAATAGTCAATAATGCAAATACACTCTAAAATAATACATAAAGAAAATAACAATATGTAATATTTTATTCTATAAAAATTCTTTGAAAATTTAACCATTCAGAATGCAATATCAAATCTTTTACTCAAACCCTTTAATAACACATAGAAGAATTATAAAAATATTTAAAAAATAATATAATTTAATTTAATAGGATTAATAGTATGTTTATATCAATATCAATAACCTAATTACAATTTCAAGTTAAAATGTTAATGGTAATCTATGCATCTATATAACATAATTAAATAATACCATATTTATAAAGCAAATTTTAATTTTGATATTATAAATCTTAATATAGTATTTGAATTAAATTAATGTTAAGATAGACACATAGATATTTATTTTATTTATATAAAATATTCAACATTTATTTAAGATTATTAAAATCTATTAAATACAAGAACATTACCTTTCTTGATTGTAATCAAGATATTTTCTATGATATTAATTTTAAAAACCTTAATATTTATTAGGGGATGTGTCTATTAACTATATTATCATATTAAATTTAACACTAATATTAAAATGAGTCTTTCATCTTACAAATTAATTTGAATTATACTATATTAATCTAGGTTATCATACTAATAATATTAACACTAACTCTCACCAGTCAATCTATGTTGTAAAATGATAAGGATTTAGTTTTAGAAATTTAAGCATTAAATCCTTATAATGTCTCACCTTGCGGATCGTGCACTACCTACTAACAATGATGTGATAACGCTGCAAGACAAACACATCAAACCATGATAGTGATGGTGAAATAAAACGGAAAACGAAAAAGGAAAAACAACATTGACTGGTCAGAGCTTAGTGTGTGACACTTAAGCCCAGCAATTTTGTTGAGCTCTAGAACAATCGCCTTCTCATAAAAACACATAATTTGCTTCATTCATATCTAAGAATCCCTTAAACAAATACATTTCTCCACTCGACCTTTGTCCTCATGCAGAAAAAAAAAACCTCCACACAAGCAAAAACTTTTTTGATGCACCTCTCAAATCAAGGTAACTACTAACCACCCCCTATGCCATCATCCAGAAACAACAAGAAAGCTTGATAGGTAATGCATTAGGAAGCTTGCTACCACACAAGAGTCACCAGATGTCATACAGACAAAAGGAAATAGAGGTTGGAAACACAAAACCCAGAATTGAAAAACAAACCAAAATTTGACAAATAAAACCAAAACTCTAATGCCCTTGCATCAGGCTACACAAGGAAATATCATGTGGAAGATTTTTTTCCATGTCATGGTGCTATAGATGAAGAAACAACCGAGTTAGAGTTGAAATCTATTCAAGATCAGCAAGTGACCAAATTTGTTTTGCCAAAAATTTAATGCATTTTGGATAAACAACTGTTGAAGAAGACTTGCAACGAAGAGTGTTTTAGTTATTTGGTGAAGTGGCATGATCATCCTTTGGTGAAGAATGCTTCGTGGTTAATTGTACTTAAAATTTCCACCAATGCATAGAATTCTAGATCATAGGAAAAATATTTTTTCTTAGCTTCATTTAGTTTCTCACTAAAATAAGCCACTGGTTTACCTTCCTGGCTAAGAACAACCCCTATTTCCAAGCCACTAGCATCACATTCCACTTGAAATACTTTATTGAAATCATGCAATGCAAGTATGGGTTTCTTAGTTACTCCATGTTTAAGAAATTTAAAACTCTTTTCAGCTTTTGGAGTCCAAATAAACTACTTTTTAGATCCCTTAATGGTTTCAAGTATAGGGGTTTGTGCAAGATCATGGGGGTTCAAAAAGTGGTGATGTTGAAAAAGGTGTTTTTAACACGCCCAAAAATGCAAAATTCATGCATTTTGACTTTTTGCAGGCCCAAGTACAATATCCATTTTGGTTTGGTAATACCAAACCAAAACGGATATCCATTTAGTTTAAGTCAGAGTTTATAATTACGTCGGGACCGAGCCCAACCAATTGTTTTATTTTATATATTATATTAATTTTTTAATATATTTATCATATACTGATTAAATTACAAAACATTATACTAGCGTTTGTTAATTTAATATTATATCATAATATATTTAATATATTATAATATTATATTTATATAATACTAAATATTATATATTATATATAATATTATATTTATTATATTTTATGATTATATTACATTATTATATTATATTAATTATTATATATTATTATATAATAAATATATGTTATATAATAATATAATATTATATAATAATATAATATTATAATATATAATATAATATAATTATAAAATATTATATTATATTACAAATAGCATTTATAATATAATATATATATAATAAATAATATAATATATATTATATATTATATTTTCATTATACATTTGAAAAAAAAAATAACATATATTAAAATATAAAACACAAAACGATATCCATTTTATGTGTTATGTTAAGAAAAACCTAGATTATATATAGACAGTATATAATGTTGGTATAATATATTATATTATAATAAGATATATTATATATTATAACAATATATATTGGCTATATTATATTATATATATATTATAATATATTATATTATTTATATATGCATTATATTATATTATATATATATTATATTATATTATTATATATATTATATTATATTATATATAATAATATATTTTATATTATTTATAATATATATATTATATATTATATATTATACATTTAAAAATTGTTACCCTGAAATTAAATATGGTCGAACCTAACCCAACCATATATTTTTAAAAAAACTATAAATCAGAAATGAATATCCGCTTTTAAAATGGATATATGTTTCTTGCATTATAAATCAAAAAAGAAAAACCCAAGCACTCATTTTATCTATTTGTGTGCTAGCTTTTCTACTCTGCAACTCAGATATCTATTTGCCAAAGGTCAATTAGCTCAAGATTTTTCAAATTTCTAAGTTATGTTTGGATTTTCCAAATTTTATTCAGTTTATATATTTATTTTGCATTTTTTATAATTTTAGTGAAAAATAGGGTAAATTTGATAGATTTTTTATTGTATTAAAACCATTGTTAATTTTTAAAAAATTATCAATTAAGAGGTTTAAAATATATCAATATGAAAATCCTAACCCTACACAAGATGAAAACCCTAACCTCACACAAAATGAAAACCCTAATCTTGCACAAAATGAAAACCCTTATCTCGCAAAAAATGAAAACCCTCCAAATCCTCCTTCACTGCAACTGTTGTTTCCAAATCAAAATGTGCCAACAATACATGAGGCTATTCACAGAAATTTAGATCAATTAAGAAAGGTATGTCAAATCCATGAGACACTTGATGAACTATCAAACATGAAAAATACTTTGGAAACAATTGTTTCAAATGTTGAAACTTTGGCAACTCAGCATAATAGATTTGCACAATGGTGAGAGGAACAAAGAAAATTTTATGCCGATGGGTTATCATATGATGAGGTGAAGGCACTTGATATTGAGAAATCCTAATTAGCCCAATTATTCATTGATCAGAGAACAGGATAGACTGTTAATGTGCGGAAACCAAAATTTTCAATTAAATGGTGCACTCATAGAGGCATATTAGATATTTTTTGGAGACGGTGGATGGCTTTTGATAAACCACCCAACAAAAATCTTGATGTCCCTCAGTATTTTCTCCAAAAATTATATGCTAAGTTTGTGCTAGGAAAACATGTCAATTACTTTGACATGTGAGATTTCCAGGGTGTTGGTAGAGGGATGCCACAGGATAGACCTAGAGCACGCCGAGTCACCATAATTCGTCCTCCTCTGCCTATTGCTGCCCTGACTCCACTACCTTACCCTGAGATTGTTGTAGATGTAGGGACTCTAGGAATTTATGTGTTACATTCGTTGAGTGATCATTTGGTCATGTAGAGCCATCATGTTGCGCAACCATTTGATGGTGCATCCCATCTCGATGGTGTTGCACCTAATACATCCTAGCATGATGGTGGTGCACCTGTTGCATTAACTCCCACTGGTACACAGTCATCAGCTCCCACTAGTACACCATTCTCTTTGAGGCATATTTGTGTGCCTCATTGTTCCATGACATGCAACAATTTATGTTTGGGACCTCTCCAACGATCCACTTAGGCCTCCATAAACACATCTGAATATGAGATTCATGATATGTTGGATGTAGTAGCTGATAGAGCACAAAGTGGACCATTTGCAGGAGAGACATCGACTGCCAAGGAT
This sequence comes from Sequoia sempervirens, assembly GCA_007258455.2. Lineage (NCBI taxonomy): Eukaryota > Viridiplantae > Streptophyta > Pinopsida > Cupressales > Cupressaceae > Sequoia > Sequoia sempervirens. Next base: position 199,809,690 of record VDFB02193867.1, read on the forward strand.
GATATAGGAGGATCGGTAAGACTTAAAGTAATTTTGTAGTCTGTTTTATGTAAATTCTTTCATATTTTATGAGAGATATTTGTACTAATATATGTTTATGTGCTGGAATTTTTAACACTTGTTGATAAAGTAGCAGATGTTGGAAGTGCAGGAGGCTATGCATACTTCCATTTCATTTTCCCTAAAGAATCAATATATGGTAAATTATTTAAATTAGTATTTGAGATGAACTAATTTTTTAAATCTGTTATGTTTAAATACATGTACTACATATATTGATAGTCTAATGTAATCTTGTCTTTTTATGTAGCAACCTGGCTCTTATATAGCCTTGTTGACTGGGTCTGACCCATTGGATGAAGTTGCACAATAAGTATATACTTTTATTATTCTCGACATTATAATTATATGTGCATGTGCATTTACATTCTTGTCATTTTTTTATAAATAGGAAACCATCTTAGTTGATTCATCCATTATGAGCCCAACTAGTGTCATAGCATCATAGTAGGTATGTGTTTATTTTATATTGCAGATCATTTACGTTTAGATAGGAGTAGATATGTGATTAGTAGATATGATTATTTGTCAACAATTATATGTTAATTTGTATCATTTTTATTTTATCTACTAGTCCTCTACTCAACTCAGCACTACGACGAATGTGAGACCATTACTTTATATGAGGACTCCCGATCGTCCTAAGAGACAATCATATGCAGAACGTCTTGCCAAAAAGAGAGGAAGACTTGAGGTAAACAAGAATTGCATTATTGATATAATATAGTACATGTATGATTTTGATGTTAAATTTCTAATTTATAAATGATGGTATATAAGTTTCTATTTATAGTACTAGTCTATCTTGTCAACCATTCACATAATTAATCTAATTTGTGGTTTGAAATGTTATTGTGTAGGAAACTTTAGAGCAACTAACTTCTTTGAGGAGGCTTTATTTTGATGGTCCAGCACAAGATTAGGATATGATATAGATTGATATGTACTTAGGGTTTGATAGATCTTGAGATGGCATATATGCCACATTTTGTAAAACTTGTTTTGAGTAGGCATATGCCAAATTTGTATATGCACAAACTCAATTATTCTATAGTTTGATATATAAGAATTGATATCCGATCTAATTTGTTCCTCGTGTGCATGTCTTTCTACTTTGAATTTTCAAAACAGAATGTATAATTATCTTAGAATGGTTTAAAGTTATGATGGATAATGTATGTTATAGTCTAACGAAATTATATTTTAATAGAACTTATGAATTACAATTGGTAATCCATCTATTTCTTTGAGGATTTTTGTCAAACAATTCATTGCCTTTTCTATTGTACCACATTTTTCATACATGTCTACCAATAAATTTTTATCAAACACTCAATTTGAGAATACCCATGATTTCAAGCTGTATTGAATGAATTTACATTTGACATTTTTTTTTTTTTGAACTTGTGTAATGAAGTGTGCAACTGATTTTTATTTCAAAAGAAGTTAAAATTAATGAAAAGTGCATACAACTTAATGAAATGCATTTCATGTACAGTGTTCATTTGAAAGTAATATAATCATCTTGATAAAAATAAATGTCACTTAATGTTGATTCAAGCTTAATAACATGTAAAAGGTATAAAATAATCTTGAGTAAGAATCAATATCTTTCAACCATAGGGGTTTGATGCAACCTTCAAACAAAGTCCTCACAATTAAACAAGATACATGTTCATCAGATTGTCCATGTGAAATCTATACAATAATCACGATTAACAATTAATACATCACTCAACCATGATGCAACCATTAAACAGACCAAATGAGTATGATACTACCATTAAACAAACCAAATACAACTCCATGGCATGCATGTTATTTGACCTTTGACATGCAATTTATATTATCACAATGCACAACAATGAATGTTGCTAACCATAATGCATCATTAAGCAAACTAGGCATACTATATGGGTATGTTTACGTTAGGAATGGTCCTTTTTTTCACCCAAACACGCTGAATCACTCTAAGCTACATTAGACCGGCAATTTCCCTTAAGAGTTCAAAGTGCAAAAAGGAAACAATATTTGACGAGCTATTACATTGAAACTGTGACGCTTATAGACTCTCCATTAGAGGCTATAGGATTGTTTTGGGACCTTCTCAATAACCTCTCTCTTTTTTTGCTATCTCAGAGGTGTTTTCTTGTGGTGACGAGTTTTCAGTTGAGGAAAAAGTTGTCAGATGCAAGTAGTGTAAAGTTATAACTTAGTGGTGCAACTTTTGTTATGCAACTCATACGACCAAACAGACTATTGCAACACGTCCGGATGGATACGTTTACACTAGGGATGGTCCTCTTTTGCACCTAAATATGCTGAATCACTCTAAGCTTCATTGGACTGATGATTTCCCTTAAGAGTCAAAAGTGCTAAAAGGCAACAATCTTTGAAGGGTCATTTGTCAGAAACCATGATGCTTACAGAATCTTTGTTTGAGGCTATGGGTATGGGATTGTATTTGGACCCTCTACAATAACCTCTCTCATTTTTTCTATCACCGGTAGGTTCCATGATGATGAGTTTTCCAATTGAGAAAAAGTTGATTGTCGGTCTGGCGATTATTGAAGTTACCAAAGTGGTGCAACTTTCATTCAACTTATTATGATCAACCTACGGTTGTTCAACCTTCGAGACCGTTATTTTTTATGCTATGAATAGTCCTGGCACTGAAATACATCGAATCCTCTGAGCTACATTGGAGTGATTTCCCTTAAGAGTCCAAAGTGTTAGAAACAATCTTTGAAGGGTTATTTCTCAAAACCATGATGCTTATAGACTCTCCATCTGAGGCTATGGGATTTTGTTGAGACCCTCTGTAACCTCTCTCATTTTTTTCTATCTTAGAGGCATTTTTCTATGGTGGCGAGGTTCAATTGAGGAAAAGTTGTGTAGGATATGGTAGTTGCAAAGTGGTACAACTTCGTTCCACTTAACTCATGCAACCAAAATAATGTTCCATCATGCCGGATGGGCACTTTTTATGCGTTAGTCCTCTTTTTTTCACTAAATATATTTGAATCACTTTGAGCTACATTGGATGACGTTTCCCTTAAGAGTCTAAAGTGTTAAAGGCGGTAATCTTTAAAGGGTTATTCTTTAGAAAACCATGACTTACTTACAAACTCTTTTTCCAAGGATATAGGATTGTGTTGGGACCCTCTATAACCTCTCATAGCTTTTCAAACTATCTCAGAGGCATTTTCATGGTGATGAATTTTTAGTTGAGGAAGAAAGTTGGCCAGGATGCGATTGTAAAGTTGCAAAGTGGTGCAACTTTCATTTTTGCAACAGCACAGCAAACCAAACTATTCCAACTTTATCCAGAGTATGGGTACGTTTAAGCTAGGGATGGTCCTCTTTTGCACTCAAATACACCGAATCACTTCGAGCTACATTGGACCGACAATTTCCCTTAAGAGTCCAAAGTGCTAAAAGGCATAAATCTTTGAAGGGATATTTCATAGAAACCATGATAGCGTTACGGACTATTAGTCCAAGGGCTATGGGATCATGTTGGGACCCTCTGATAAAATCTCGATTTTTGCTATCTTAGAGCATTTTTCACAGCTGGTGATGAATTTTAGGTTGAGGAAAAAGTTGTTAGATGCAAGCAATGTAAAGTTGTAAAGTGGTGCAACTTTCGTGCGCAACTTATATGACCAGAGACTATTCCAACACATTAGGATGGGTATGTTTACCCAGGATGGTTCTCTTTTACTTAAATACTTTGAAATCACTCTAGCTACATTAAAGCGGCGATTTCCTTAAAAGTCCAAAGTGCTAAAGGCAGCAATAATAGTCGAAGGGGCTATTTCCCTGAAATCCGTGGGCCTTTGGAGCTCTTGATGAGGCTATGGGATTGTGTTGGGACCTACAGTAACCTCTCTCAATTTTGTTATCTTGGGAGGCATTTTCATTGGTGGCGAGGAAGGTTTGATTGAGGAAAAAGTTCTGGTCACAAGTAGTGTAAAGTTGCATGAGTGAGATTGCAGCTTCGTTCTACAACTCATATGACCAAGCAATTTGTTCCAACATTCGAATGGTGGATTTTAAATAGTTAGGTCCTCTTTGTACCCGAATACACTTCGTCACTTCAGCTACATTGGACCAGCGATTTCCCTTAAGAGTCCAAAGTGGTAAAAGGAAACAATCTTTGAAGGGCTATTTCTTGCAAATTGTGATGCTTATAGACTCTCTATCTAAGGCTATGGGATTTTTTTTGGACCCTCTACAATAACCTCTCTTGGTTTTTGATATCTCTAAGGCGTTTTCCTATGGTGTTGAGTTTTTAGTTGATGGAAAAAGGGTCAGATGGATGCGATGTAAAGGTGCAAAGGGGTTTAAGGTTCATTTTGTTCCTCATGAGTAAGTGAAAAAGTTATTCATTTACTCAAATACACTTAATTCATGAACTACACACATGAATACAAAGTATACACATTAAAACACGTAAGTTGTAAATTATACATTAGAATACTCAAATACACTTAAGTCATGAACTACACACATGAATACAAAGTATACACATTAAAACATCTAGGTCATAAAGTATACATTGGAATACTCATAAGTGACAAAGTATACACATAAGTTGTAAAGTATACACTTGAATACATGTAAAGTTCACACAATATGCATGATATTATCATTCAATAATTGCTATCAAATGTAGGATTTACAAAATGCCACATAGACATACAACAAACGGCCCTAATACATAGTCATTTCGTAGTAGGGGAAGGAAATAGAGCACACATTGCCTTCACAGTTAGCACAGTCTTCCACAAGAGTAGCATGTTGACGTTCTCGAGTGACAAGCACCTATACAAACCATCAAGGTAGCAGTTAAACTACATACAATAGAAAAGATGCTTAGAATAACAAATCTATATTATTCTAAACAACCTAATTGATGATGAAATGGTAATGCAAACTATGAAAGACGCTTATAATAACAAATCTATATTATTGTAATATGTCACATACCTCTCCCAAAGGATCAAAGCTGGCTATTGTTGTAGTAGGTCCATGATCAATCGTGCCAAGAACATCGCAATATACTTCAAATGAGAAATCTATATTGTCACAATAGAAAAGATGCTTAGACTAACAAATCTATATTATTCTAAACAACCTGAATGATGTTGAATTGGTAATGCAAACTAGAAAATATGTTTAGAATAAAAATTCTATGTTATTCTAATATGTCGCATACCTCTACCAAAGGATCATAGCTAGCTATTTTTACAGTAGCTCCATGATCAATCGTGCCAAGAACATCACAATATACTTCAAATGAGAAATCTATATGGTTACAATAGAAAAGATGCTTAGACTAACAAATCTATATTATTCTTTAAACAACCTGAATGATGATGAATTGGTAATGCAAACTATAAAAGATTCTTAGAATAACAAATCTAGATATTATTCTAAACAACCTAAATAATGAACCTTAGCAGATAAACAATATCAAAATGTGATGAACAATATCATACATGTCCCATACAACAAATGATTTTCTACTCAAGTGTGCTTGCAGGGTCATCTCTTACCTTCAGAGTTTCAAGTAATGCTTCATGATCATCACTACTAATTGTCCATAGTTTTTTTTCTTTTTTTCTAGCATGATGTCTCAATAACTTAACATTTTTTGCTATAACAAGGTGCAAATACATGAGAATGGTTTTTTGTTTCTCATAGTCTTCAAATGCAGGTACGTCATTCTTTCTAATCATAGATGTTCACAACCAAGTTCCAAAAACAACAACTGAACCTGTGTGATCATAATTTTTTTATCATCTAAATATACTTAGAATAAAAAATTTGTATTATTGTAAACAACCTAAATGATGATGAAATGGTAATGCAACCAAGTTCGAGAAACAACAACTGAACCTCTAGGATACATGAACCCATCTTCATTTTTCATCAATTTTGTTAGCTTTTTCTTTCCCTATACACATGGTTTCAACCAATAGTCTAATCCCTCTTCATTCCCCTGTAGTGCTACAACTACATAGACATGTCCTAGTTGTACAAGATTTGAAAGATGATCATAGTCAAGTGAATTTTCCATTACATCTTGTAATGAGGATTATTTTACAGATAAAGAGGTTAAATACTATGGAATCCATGTATCTACCCACTCACTTGACTCGCACTGATCCCAATCACACTTAATACAATTATGATTAAAACAAGTCATCTCTCGTGTCCATATGGTCCATGCATTCACATATGAGCTTCGAACTAAATGCATCTTTGAAGAATCTCTAATTGTTTGACATTCCATTTTGTCTCCCACTGTTTCCTCCTCAACAAAACAAGAGAACCTACATACTTGTGAATCAAGTGTCCCTCTTCGTGATTTTGCATAAGTACACCAATCCACAATAGAACATGCATCACTGAATGTTGCACCACATTTGATCTTCCTTTGTTCCTTAACCAAAGCTCTCTTAACACATGCACCTGCACCATCGTGCTTTTCCATTCCTAGCTTTGAAAAAACTCCAAATATATGGTACACCCCTCTCTATATGCATCCTGCTCAACCAATAAAACATGTGAGGATTCTTGAATTTCCCTATTTAGTTATCTAATCAAATCAGATTTTGACCCATTGTAATTCTTTTTCCTGCAAGAACTCAAAAAAAAATTCAAAACAATGTTGTACAAACTCAGATGAATGAGATCTATCATCACTGATGTAAAAATGGTACTCCCTGATTATCTTCCTATCCTCTTATGTACTATCAGGGGCATGCCTATATGTTATGTGGACAAAAATAGCAATTAGAATAGAATTATAATATTGTGATTGAACTTCATTTTGTGGTTGCAATGTGTAATTTTCAGCAAAACCAACTACAAATACAATAGTTCCAATGGGGAAAGAATCCTTACACATCTTGAATTGTTGATCCAACCACTGCGACCTATGGCTATGCCTTGCATACTTATAGAAACGATTTTTCTTAAAATCTGAAATAAAATCAGCAATACTTACCTCTTTTGCAACCAACTCACATCTAGAACCCTCACCTCCACTCTTCAATGTGTATTTGACTATCTCATACTTGTTTTTCTCAACAATTTTGTTACCAAAATCATGATCACTGCCCTCATGAAATCATGTTACAAACTTCAATAAACCACCACATTGCAAACACATTTCATTTAAATAATAATTTCTATAAAATAAACCATCACCTCTAATGCATAAAAATGAATCTAACAACTCCTTGGATGACTTGGGAAGTTGCACTGCAATATGACACTACTGCAATATTTCATTAGTATGCATAGTAGAACGAATATGGCATAACAATTCATGATACATTGAAAACTCGACATGGTATTTACAACAACATGTATTACAAACCTTAATGGGAACACAATAAAATGGCTTTCAAGACTCAAAAGCCATTTGTGAGATTTGAAAATGTGGATGTTCTTGAAAAAATTGTTTGTACAAAATTATTTGGCTACATTCCAAAAAAATGTTTAGGATGCGATGTATGATCTCGATTACCAATTTGTAACTTTAAAACATCCTTTACATTCAATGACACTCTAGAGTGAGAATTCCAATTTATTGTTCAATTTGCATCTTTACATTATTGGTT
>VDFB02193867.1:199826377-199892835 GCA_007258455.2 Sequoia sempervirens
CCTACCTATCCCTCCCTCCCTCCTCTCTCTATCTCACCTCTCTCTCTCCCCATTCCCTCTCTACTCTTTCTCTCTATCTCGCCTCTCTATCCCTACCTATCCCTCCCTCCTCTCTCTATCTCACCTCTCTCCCTCTCTCTCTCCCCCTTCCCTCTCTACTCTCTTTCTCTCTATCTCACATCTCTCTTCCAACCTATCCCTCCTTCCCTCCTCTCTATCTCACCTCTCTCTCCTCTCCCTCTCTCTTCTCTCCCTCTCTCTACTCTCTCTCAAACCTCTCTCTAGCTATCTCTCCCTCTCTACAATCTTCTCAACTATCCCTCTTTACCTCTCCTGCCCTCCTCTCTCTTCCTCCCTCTCTCTCTCTCTCTTTTCACATCCTCTCCTTTCTCCTATCCTCCTTTCCTCTCATCTCACCTATCTCTCCCTCCTCCCTCTTTCTACTCCCCCTCTCTCTCCTCTCCCTCTCTAAAATCTTCTAAACTATCCTTCTTTACCTCTCTCGCCCTCCCCTCTCTTCCTCACTCTCTCTCTTTATTTCTCTCTCTCTCTCTCTCTCACCTCTATCTCACCTCTCTCTCCCTCCCTCTCTTCTTCCCTCTCTACTTCTTTCTATCTCCCCTATCCATCTCTCTACCTACCTTTCAACTTATATCTCCTCTCTCCCTCTCTCTACCTACCTCTATATCTCACCTATACCTCTTTACCTCTCCCTCCCCCACCTTTCTCTTTGTACCACCCTCTCCTCTCTCTATTTGTTTCTTTATTTGTCTCTCTATTCGATATGCACAAGATGTGATACAAAAAGTGGAGGAAGATGGGTAGATTTACATAAAGAGGGAAGGAGGGAGGGAGAGGTAGAGAAGGAGAGAGTGAGAGAGAAAGCGGAGAGATATTGAAATAGAAAGAGGGGGGAGAGAGGTGAAATAGAGAGAGTAGAGAGGGAAGGAGAGAGAGAAAGAGGGGAGGAGGGAGAAGTGAGAAAAAGGTGATAAAGAGAGAAGTAGAGAGAGGAGAAAGGTGGAGAGATTGAGAGAGGGAAGGAGGGAGGAATGGAGAGAGAAAGAGGTATAAAGGGATAGGTAGGTAGAGATAAGTAGAGAGGAAAGGAGAGATGGAGGGAGAGGTAGGAGAGAGAGGTGAGAGACAAAGAGAGTAGAGAGAGAGGGAAGGATAGAGAAGTGAGAGAGATAGAGGTGATAGAGAGATATGATAAAGAGAAGTGGAGGGGAGAGAGGGAGAGCTAGAGAGAGAAAGGCGAGATAAAGATAATTAGAGAGGGAAGGAGAGAGAGAGAGAAAGAGGGGGGGAGTGAGAGAGATAGAGGGGGAGGCAAAGATAGAGAGGGAGGGATGGAGAGGTATGGATAGATATGTAGAGAGTTGATATAGAGAGAGTAGAGAGGGAAGGAGAAAGAGAGGAGGGAGAAGTGAAAGAGATAGAGGTGATAAAGATATGTGATACAAATAAGTAGAGAGGTAAAGAGAGAGAGAGGGTGGAGAGAGAGAGTGGGGAGGGAGAGAAACAATGGTGAGATAAATAAAATTACAGAGGAAATGAGAGAGAAAGAGGGGAGAGAGAGGGAGAGAGTGAGAGAGAAAGAGGAGGAGGGGGAGAGAGAAGGGAGGGATGGAGAGGTAGGGAGAAAGAGAGGTGAGATAAATAGAGTAGATAGGTAAGGAGAGAGAGAGAGAGGAAGGGAGAATTGAGAGAGAGAGATAATAGAGAGATGTGATAGAGAGAAGTAAAGAGGGGGGAGGGAGGGAGGGAGAGAGAAAGAGTTATAGAGGGATAGGTTAGATAGAGAGAAGTAAAGAGGGAAGGTGGGTGGGAGGAAGGAAGAGAGAAACAAAGACATAGATAGATAGAGAGATGTGGGGAGATAGATAAAATTAGACATAGAAGGAGGGATGGAGGAGAGAGAGGTGAGATAGAGAGAAGTAGAGAGGGAAGGAGAATGAGAGACAAAGAGGGGGAGGGAGGGAGGAAGAAAGAGGGGAGGAGAGAGAGAGGGAGAGAAAAATAGGGGGAGGGAGAGGGGGAGAGAGAGGTGAGACAGAGTAGTGAAGGAAGGGGAGAGAGAGAGGGAGGGAGGGAAGGAGTGAGAGGGAGAGAGGTGATAGAGAGAAAAGTAGAGAGGGAAGGAGGAAGGTGGAGAAATATAGATAGGTAAGAAGGGATGGAAGGAGAGAGAAAGAGGTATAGATGGATAGATTAGAGAGAGAGACATGTAGAGGGAGGGAGAGGAGAGATATAGAGTACATACAAAAAGATGTAGGGAGGGAGACATAGGTGAGATATAGAGTGATTAAGGGAGAGGTAGGTAAAGAGAGGGAGAGGGGAGATAAATATAGGTAGAGAGGGAAGGATATGTAGAGAGAGGAGAGATAGAGATAAGTAGAGAGGGGAGAAGGGATGGAGGAGGAGAGGTGAGATAGAGAGATGTAGAGAGAGATAGAGAGAGAATGCAGAGATAGAGAGAAGTAGAGAGGGAAGGAGAGTGAGACAAAGAGGGGAGGGAGGGAAAGAGAGGGGAGGAGAGAGAGAGAGAAATATGGGGAGGGAGAGAGGTGAGATAGAGAAATTAGTGAAGGAAGGGGAGAGAGGGAGGGAGGGAGGGAAGGAGGGAGAGGGAGAGAGGTGATAGAGGGATGTGATAGAGAGATAAGTAGAAGGGGAAGAAGGAAGGTTGAGAAATTGAGAGAGGTGAGAAGTGATGGAGGGAGAGAGAAAGATGTATAGATGGATAGATTAGAGAGAGATAAGTAGAGAGGGAAGGTGGGTGGGAGTGGGGAAGAGAGAGAGAGAGATGTAGAGGGAGGAAGAGGAGAGATAGAGAGTACAAACGAAAAGAGGCAGGGAGGGAGACATAGGTGAGATATAGAGTGATGAAGGGAAAAGTAGGTAAAGAGAGGGATAGGTGAGAGATAGAGAGAAGTAGAGAGGGGAGGGAGGGACAAGTAGGGAGGAGATAGAGGTGAGTGTGTGTGTGTGTGTGTGTGTGTGTGAGAGAGAGAGATAGAGAGAGAGAGAGAGGAGGGAGAGGAGAGATAGAGAGTAGAGAGGGAAAGAGGTAGGGAGGAGACATAGTTGAGATATAGAGTGATGGAGGGAGAGGGAGAGGGGAGATAAAGATAAGTAGAGGGGGAAGGAGATGTAGCGAGATATGATAGATAGAGAGAAGTAGAGTCCCCACATGCCAAATAAATACTTTTCTAAAGGAGGATCTTCTGATGCTTCCAAAGGAGGACATACTGATGCTACTAAAGAAAAGCAAGGGGAACAACCTAGGAACACTCAGATTGATATTACTGTGACTCAAATGGGTGAATATGTGGTTGCAAAACTCAATAAGGTTGTTGGAGCTGTAAATTTCTGCAATATTTTCACATATTTTGCTTGACCCTAAGTTTCCATATGGGTTTGTTTTCCTATCATTCTACTCATTTTTCGTCCATTGTATCCATTGGGTCTTGCATGATTCACATCATGGTCTATGTCTCCCTGATCCATTTTGCGTGTTTCAGCTTGCATGAGTCTATATTGCCTATCGGCAAGACTCATCTGGTGTCTCAGCGAATAGATTTTATCTGTAGATGGTTGTCGGCATAGCTTTCACAAGGGTTTCGGCGATAGGAAGATGCATATTTCAGAAAGAGTTTGGGCGTCGTTGTAATGTCACACAGAAATCATTTTGTCTTACTGATTGGTCAAAGTGGATTTTTATCAGTGTAAGACTTTGTTTCGGCGTAACGTCTTGGAGGGCTCTCGTGGTCTCACTGACAATCGCATTGAATGTTCTTTTCAGCCAGACTGAGGGTATTCGGTATAAAGTCATAATGATTTCCATTTGTTTCACCGACTGGCATTTAAGGGATGCATTTTGGTGTGAGTTGGGGCTTTCGATATATCATCTTGGCGAATGACCTTTGGTCTCGCTGATAATGCATATGGAGACTCCATCAGTATGAAAATATTTTGGTCTTGGCGAACACGAATGACTTCAAGGTACTTCGGTATGACATGGTGTTGTCTCCGACAGGTCTCACCGATACTGTATTGTCTTGGCGAAAGCGAGTGGGGAATGGTTTTTGGCATAGGAGGTGCTTTGTCTCAGCGACTCAGAGTTGGGTGAGAAGCCTTCGGTGAAACATTGTATAATCTACGTAAGGTTTCCCCGACAATTACAAGTTATAGCGACAAACATGAGACAAAGGGTTTCTATTGGTATAAGAACATTGATGTCTTGGCAATATATTGTGGCTCGAGGCTTTCGGTAGAACGAAGTTAACTCGCTATGGATTCTCACCGATGTTGTGTGGTCATAGCGAGACTTAAAGAATCAGAAGAATATCCTTTGACCTCGGTGTAACAAGCAAGGTGCTACGGCAACCCAGGGTAAATGATGACTTTCTGTGAAACAGGATGAAGTCTACATGAGGTCTCTTCGATACTATTGAGTTATAGTGACTGTGAACAAAATGAAAGGATTACATCGGTGAGAGATATGCTCGTGTCTTGGCGAATGCAAAGTAGGGGAACACTAGCAGGGAGCGATAAGCGATAAAATTGCCTTCGGCATACCTTCAGGCCTGTCTTGGCGAGTGGTTGGCGAATAAAACAGAAATTCAAAAGCTGTTGGCCGACATATGAAATTCTAAATACTGTTGTGGCCAACATGATTTGGGCTCGATTTCTAAGGGGGCTGATATGAATTCGAAATGATATGATTTCTAAGGTTGGTGTATAAATATACACTCCCGATTGTAATTGAAGAGGGGATTTTAGATAATATTTTTAGATAGATAGATACAGTAGATTAGGAATCGGCACGGTAGAATAAAGTTCTCATTCTGGAGACCATGGTGCATGTTCTTAAATGGTGGTTTCAATGAAATTTAGCTGGTGTGACAGGTTATTTTTGGTATCAATTGTCTGTTAAGCTTATTGTAAAGTATTGTTGAAGCTGTCTCCAATTTGATTTTTTTTTCTAGTTGTTTAAATTGGAATAACAAGTTTATTTTCAATTTATCTGTGCACATTTGCTACATTTGTGTGATTAATTAACTGGTTCTCTCAAGTAGGGATTAAACCCTTTTCATTGATCACAGTAATCAGGAAGATTCATTTGGATTATTAAAGAAGAGCTTAGTAGTCATAATCTTGCATTGTTTATACAAGTTATGAACAGATCATATGCCTGCAATTTGATTTTCTACCAGAATAAGTTGCCCACTTCTGTTTCGTTTGACTCTGCATACCCAACAAGGCACTGGTCTTTGCAATTTCATTATTTGAATTCATTCAATCTCTTTTATCAGTTAATTAAGCATTCTAGGATTTAGATCAGAAGGTAGTTATTGAGTTTGGTTTCATTTGTTCACTGTTATCTGCCATTGTCGACAAAGCACATCAGAAGGATAATCACAAGTTAAGTTTGCGCTATTCAGAAAGGTACACCCACCTAGGTCTGGAAGCACCTGAAGAGTAGAAGGTTTGATTGTTTCAAGCCTTGTTCTGTTACCCTAAAACGTTGTGAAAGCTTGGCAACCTTTCGTGGTTCAAACTTGCATTTTTGAGAGCTAACAAATTGGCGACTCTGCTGGGGATTACATTAGAAAATTCAGTTGAAGACCATCATATATAGTCAGTGAAGAAAAGATTTGAGAAGTTTCAAAAAAGGTGATTCCGCTAGGAATAGATCAGAAATAATGATTTTCCTACTTTTGGAAAAGTAGGTGGTGACTCTGAAAAAATTATTGTAGCTGTTCAAACATGAATGGAGGAGGATCTCAATTCTTGGGAGGTCATGTTGGAGCTCCTCATAGTCAGTAGTATATGCCATATTAGCACTATGGTCTGATGTACCAGCATCCATACCCACCTAGTGCCCCTCCTCATCAATATACAACAATGATCAAACAATTTGATTTGGAAAGGATTACATTATCCCCTTATCCAATGGATGGCAGTTGGAGGGGTATTGTTCCAAAGTTTACAGGGTGTGATGCAATCATTGCTGAAGATCATTTAAGAAGTTTCGATGCTTTTATCCAAGATTTGGATGTGCCCTATGAAGATTTACGCATGAGGCTATTTATGATATCACTGGTTGAAGATGCTAGGGATTGGTTCAACAACCTACCAGCTATCTCTATTGATTCTCTCCAAGGATTTCAAGATCAATTCCTCAAGTAGTTTGCGAATCTAAGTGTACCAGATTATGCTCTTCATGAATTATTGCATATTCAGAAGAATCAAAGTGATACAATTTATGATTTCAATTGGAGATTCAATAAGTTGCAGAGTAGGATACCTCCTAGATCAAAGTTGCCAGATTCTGTAGCGCTGAGTATTTATTTGAATGCATTTGAACCTAAGACAGGGTATGAGCTGAGAAATAAATTCCCAAGAGATTTGGCTGAAGCACAGAAGATGGCACAAACAATTGAAAACAATAGGAAGGCTGCTGGGATAATCAGTAAAAGAGATATTCATAGGGTTTCTTAGCAAAGCAACATATACAGGAATGAAAGGCCGAGGTTGCATGGCATGCCTTATAATACAGACTGGAAGGACAACAAACCTATAACAGCTAGGCCTGGAAGTGAGGGAGCTTTTGATCCATTGAGCAAGAAAGGAACCTATATAGTAAGTAACAATTATTTTTGTGATTTTTGTGATAAGCCACATTCCCCAGATTATTGTGTTGTAGCCCAAAGAATGCAAGAAGAGGGAATGCAGATGGAAAACAATGAAGAAGATCACACAGTATATTTGGCCTTAGATACTTTTCACCATTTTGAGGAGGATGAAGGTGCAGGGCATCTCTCTTGCACAACAGATTGTCACAGAGAGAGCAGTGTTTGTTGTGAATATTCTGATGTTGATGATGACCTGAGGATTCTAATCTGTAGTCAAGGGATTCTTCTTCTTCTTATGAGGATCTGGATGAAGAGGCAATGAGAGATGTTGATTCATCAGATAGTAAATATAGAATACATCTGGCTGCAGTTGAAAGTTATAAAGATAGATTTGATGAAGAAGAGGTTTGCACATTTGAAAGTTATTTCCAATTTTTTTCAAACTCGTTGTATGATGAAGAGTTAAATGATGATCAGATGATTTTTTTCCAAGGTGTGTCAATAGGTAAGTTTCAGATATTTTCAAATCCATTCTATGAAAAGGAGGAAATAATTTTAGACAAGCAGAGTGATGGAATAAATAACTGCATTGATGATGTTTCTGATTTTCCATTCTCTAATGGTATTGGATTTTTGTGTGATGATGACAAAAGTGAGGAGTATAATAATAGTGATGAAAATATAGAGACTTGTTCACTTGTCAGTGAACAGATTGTAGATTTGTTTATTTTTGAATACCAGGGATGTGCACATGGTGAAGATCTTGAAGTTTTGTCTCCATCTTACTTTTGTTTTGACAGTGAAAAATCTTTGTGTAAAGATTCTTATGACTCCTTATGTATTGCTTGGAATGATGGTGATATTTTTGGTGTTGATCAAAAGTCTGTGTTTGTTCAGAAGGAGGTATGTGATTCTGGAATTTCTAACTCATGTGGAAAAGATGTTTATTTGCATACCAAGGTTGGAAAAATTCTAGCTTTGATTGATTCATATATGTTAGATACTGGAGATGTGAGTTATAATCCAATGTTGTCTCCAAATGGTGATGCTAAAGAGGTGCAAAAGGTTTCAGATTTATGTGTTTCAGACAGTGTTGATATAACAGAACATTTTGTTTCTCAAGTGAAGCACTTCGATGATAAATTTTCAATACAGCTGGGAGAATGTTTCATAATACATGATAGTGAGAAAGATAATACAAAATGTTGTATTGAATATGTTTGCATTTTGTATATTGAAGATAACCGAATTTTATCTGATGATGGAGAATACAAACTGATGAATATTGTTGGGAAGTTGGTCCAAGCTGAGCATGGTGATTCTCTAAAAACTTTCAGTGACAGGAAAGATTGCATCTGTGTCTTCAAGAAGAATCTAATGAATTCAAAACAAAACCAGGTATTTGACAGGGGAAAGTATGATTTGAGTTTCAAATTGTAACAGCTCAAGACAGGAGAAGTTAACACACAGAGGATTGAGGGTTGCCAGTGCAAGGACAACTCTTACTTATTTTTTTTTAAATTCTTTTCCATGCACAGTAGTTTAAGGTTCTGGTTCACCTCCATTTTGCATTCATTTTGTGTCCATTTCACTTCCATCTTGCATTCTCTGCATTCATTTCCATTTCCATTCATTCCATTTCTGCTCACTGGTTCATCATTTTATGTCTGGTCTGCTCACCCAAAGATTCTGGATCCTTGCAATGATCTGACTATCATTCATCCCCAGACGGAGCCACTATTGGATTGTAAATTTCTACAAAATTTTCACATATTTTTCTTCACCCTAAGTTTCCATATGGGTTTGTTTTCCGGATCATTCTGCTCATTTTTCATCCATTGTATCCATCGGGTCTTGCATGATTCACATCGTGGTCTATGTCTCCCTGATCCATTTTGCGTGTTTTAGCTTGCATGAGTCTATATTGCCTATTGGCAAGACTCATCCGGTGTCTCAGCGAATAGATTTTATCTGTAGATGGTTGTCGACATAGCTTTCACAGGGTTTCAGCGACAGGAAGATGCATATTTCAGAAAGAGTTTGGGTGTCGTTGTAATGTCACGCCGAAATCGTTTTGTCTTACCGATTGGTCAAAGTGGATTTTTATCGGTGTAAGAATTTTTTTCTGCGTAACGTCTTGGCGAGCTCTCGTGGTCTCACTGACAATCGCATTGAATGTTCTTTTTGGCCAGACTGAGGGTATTCGGTATAAAGTCATAACGATTTCCATTTGTTTCACCGACCAGCGTTTAAGGGATACATTTCGCTGTGAGTTGGGGCTTTCGATATATCGTCTTGGCGAATGACCTTTGGTCTCACCGATAATGCATATGGAGACTCCATCAGTATGAAAATCTTTTGGTCTTGGAAAACATGAATGACTTCAAGGTACTTCGGTATGACATGGTGTTGTCTCCGATAGGTCTCACCGATACTGTATTGTCTTGGCAAAAGCAAGTGGGGAATGGTTTTCGGCATAGGAGGTGCTTTGTCTCGGCGACTCGAAGTTGGGTGAGAAGCCTTCGGTGAAACATTGTATAATCTACGTAAGGTTTCCCTGAAAGTTACAAGTTATAGCGACAAACATGAGACGAAGGGTTTCTATCGGTATAAGAACATTGATGTCTTGGCAATATATTGTGGCTAGAGGCTTTCAGCAGAATGAAGTTAACTCGCTATGGAGTCTCACCGATGTTGTGTGGTCACAACGAGACTTAAAGAATCAGAAGAATATCCTTTGACCTCGGTGTAACAAGCAAGGTGCTACGGCGACCCAGGGTAAATGATGACTTTCGGTGAAACAGGATGAAGTCTACATGAGGTCTCTCCGATACTATTGAGTTATAGCGACTGTGAACAAAATGAAAGGATTACATCGGTGAGAGATATGCTCATGTCTCGGTGAATGCAAAGCAGGGGAACACTGGCAGGGAGCGATAAGCAATACAATTGCCTTCAACATACCTTCAGGCCTATCTTGGCAAGTGGTTGGTGAATAAAATAGAAATTCAAAAGCTGTTGGCTGACATATGAAATTCTAAATACTATTGTGGCTGACATGATTTGGGCTTGATTTCTACGAGGGCCGATATGAATTCGAAACGATATGATTTCTAAGGCTGGTGTATAAATATACACTCCTGATTGTAATTGAAGAGGGGATTTTAGATAAGATTTTTAGATAGATAGATACAGTAGATTAGGAATCGCCATGGTAGAATAAAGTTCTCATTCTGGAGACCATGGTGCATGTTCTTAAATGGTGGTTTCAATGAAATTCAGCTGGTGTGACAGGTTATTTTTGGTATCAATTGTCTGTTAAGCTTATTGAAAAGTATTGTTGAAGCTGTCTCCAATTTGATTTTTTTTCTAGTTGTTTAAATTGGAATAACAAGTTTATTTTCAATTTATCTGTGCACATTTGTTGCATTTGTGTGATTAATTAACTGGTTCTCTCAAATAGGGATTAAACCCTTTTCATTGATCACAGTAATCAGGAAGATTCATTTGGATTATTAAAGAAGAGCTCAGTAGTCATAATCTTGCATTTTTTATACAAGTTATGAACAGATCATATGCCTGCAATTTGATTTTCTGCCAGAATAAGTTGCCCACTTCTATTTCGTTTGACTCCACATACCCAACAAGGCACTGGTCTCTGCAATTTCATTATTTGAATTCATTCAATCTCTTTTATTAGTTAATTAAGCATTCTAGGATTTAGATCAGAAGGTAGTTATCGAGTTTGGTTTCATTTGTTCACTGTTATCTACCATTGTGGACAAAGCACATCAGAAGGATAATCACAAGTTAAGTTTGTGCTATTCAAAAAGGTACACCCACCTAGGTCTAGCAACACTTGAAGAGTAGAAGGTTTGATTGTTTCAAGCCTTGTTCTGTTACCCTAAAACATTGTGAAAGCTTGGCAACCTTTCGTGGTTCAAACCTGCATTTTTGAGAGCTAACAAAGGTAAAGGTAAGTCTTTCAAATTTTGAGTTATTAAGAGTTCCAAGCATTAGGAGTGCTATATTTGGTTCTTTAAATGAGAATGTACCCTCAAAGTCTTCACTAGATGCTACTGTGAAGAGAGCTAGTTTTGCTAAACCAATAGTCAAGGAAGTCACTGGAAAGACAAAGAATTTCCAACCAATTAAGGATAAAACTAATCAACCTGCTGAAGATCAAAATCAAGTGCAAACAAAGGATAGAAGCAAAGATAAGGATAAGACTCAAGTGGCCCAAGTCGATTCTCTAGTGAGTCTTCTCCAAGCTAAAAAAGACACTCCTTCTTTTTTGATCTCCATTCATATATTCGGTAAAAATTTGCACAATTGCTTATTGGATTCGGGAGAATCCAAAAACATTAGACCATTCTCAGTTTGCAAAGCTTTAGGCATCACCCTCGCTCCTTCCCAGCGTAAGGTGACTTAACTGGACAATATTGAGGTAATTGTAGTAGGTGAATTGAATATGATTCCAATGTAGGTTGCATCAGACCCATGTGTGCATCGAGTCATCAATATCCAAGTGGCTGATATACCAAACACTTATGGGATGATCCTAGGAAGAGAGTTCATGAGGGTACTTAATGGGTATACTTCCATAGATCATTCTCATATGTGGTTACCTGTGGAAGGGAGTTCCTAATCAGATCAAGATCGAATGAGAACCAAGATTGAAATATTTGATCACTGAATATCAAAATACATCAAATGAAGTGTTGTTTTTTTAGGCAAGTTTAGGAAATTATATCCTAGCAGTAGTTGTTGATGAATTAGAAGTAGAAGAAGTCTTAATGATGTATGGTATGCCTAAGGATTTGACTTAGTGTTCCAGCAATAAATATGTAGTTGTTGAATCAGATAAAGACTCTGAGTAGAGTGATGGAAATCTTGGTTTGCTGGATAACTTTTAGGAATTCATTCATAAGTGTATTGAGGATCAAATTAATCTCAAAAGGAAAATGAATTTTGAAGAGTTTCTATTACTCAACTGGTGTAGAGTTCACAATGCTTCACATCCTGAGCTTGAATGTTGTCTATGTCATACTGCAGTAGAACATATTAAGAGATGTATCAATCCTCCTCCAACAATTAGACTTGAGGTACATAAAATTCCAAAGGAACAAAAAGGTAAATAGCCGGTTGTACAAAAGGGTCCTTCATCGAGTAAGAGTAAGAGTACAAAGGATACAAGAGGTGTGCATTCTTCCAAATTCTAGACTCTACAGTTTGATGGCTCTAAGTCTAAGCAAGGAGCTAGTGCTGGATTTAAGTTAATAATCCCAATAGGTAAAACCTTCTTCACTGCACATAGATTACAATTTCAATGCACCAACAATGTTTTTGAATATGAGGAACTAATACATGGATTACTCATGGATCTAAGAAAGAAGGTCAAGTCTTGCAAGTTTTCAGAGATTTTGAATTAGTGGTTAAGCAAGTTAGGAAACAATACTCTTGCCATGACAAGAGGATGGCCAATTATAGGCATAGAGTATGGGACCTGATAGAAGGATTTGATGCATTTAACATTCAACTGATTCCTAGAATCAAGAATCACACTGTTGATGCCCTACCATAGGTAGCCAACAATTTGGAGCCATTATCGTTGTCAAGGTTAAAAATATTCACGGTTGAGCTTACCCTAGTTCCTTTGTACCAAACAATGTAGCAAACTTTAGGTATTTGAAGATGACAAGCATATTCTAGACTTTATTACTAGTTTTGATGTGTTTACTTCTCAGATAATTGATGAAATATAACCTTAAAAGGTAGAACTAGACATGGAAGGAGTAATCAATCTTAAGACAAATACAATTCCAAGAAGGATGGTACAACTGGAAAGGATCTTTGACTTGGACAAAATTAGGGATCAAGATCAATAGGCAAAGAAGGACTCAATATCTAGTCAATGTGAGGCATATAATATGGGCACTCCAAAGGATGTAAAGAATGTGTTCATAAGTAAGGTATACACCCTAGAAGAAAGAAAAGGATTAATAAATGCATTACATGCATAACAAGATATTATAGCCTAGAGTTATGAAGACTTGAAAACTTATGATACATCAATAATCACGAATACTATTCCTTTGAAGCCCGATGAAAGGCCATTCTAGAAAAGGAAGAGGCCCATTAATGCATTATTGGAATCTATTATTCAGAAAGAAGTACATAAAATATTATCTGCTCGTATCATTTTTCTAGTTAGACATTCAAAATGGGTAGCTAATCTGGTTCCCGTCCGCAAGAAGAATGGAGAGATAAGGTTCTGTGTGGATTTTAGAAACCTTAATCGGGCTTCAGAAAAGGACAACTATCCAATAGCTTTGTTGGATGAGGTCTTACAGATTGTAAATGGTTCTCAAATGATGTCCTTTTTGGATGGTTACTCAGGCTACAACTAGGTTATGGTGCAATATGAAGATAGGAATAAGATTTCCTTCATAACTAAATGGGGCACATTTTCTTATAGAAGAATACCATTCGGGCTAATTAATGCAGGAGTGACGTAGGAGCATCCTTGGTTCTTGGCAATCTTGCATCAACCAAAAATATTTTCATTTCAGTTTGTTCTTGTTTTAGTTTTTGTTCAATTCAAGTTGGTAGGTTCAACATTTCATCATATTTTCTCACTAGACCCTATGGATCTATGTTTACATTGTGGACATGTTCATTTTCCTTATTCCAAGATTTGAGCATGATTGGATCTTTCTCTGGAAAGTTATCACTTCAATATTTAATGGCAGTTTCTTGAACCGACACTAGAATAATTTTCTAAACTAATGGCTAGTTTGATCGCTTATGGATCTTTCCCGTAACTTGAGGATCTTGACAGTGTGATTTGAATTTTTTCATGGAGTGTTTGCGACCTTAATTATAGGTCCACACTTCATCCTATGCATTCATCGAGGAGTAATTCAAATTTGAGGCCGACTTATTCATGCGCATGTTACATTTTCTTTCATTGGATATTGTAATGATCTTTGGGCCGACGTGGAAGATTCTAGATCTATGGATATGATATAAAGCTTGTAATAGATCATTAGGAAAATATAAGTTGATTAAGTAGATCAGTGTGGATTTGATGTGTAAGATTTTCGCTCGTGTTAAGGAGCATATAGGAATATTGTATTTGAGCATGTTGTATCAGGCCTGTGAGGCGAATCTGTAAAACCAGATGTTGCCGACTGATTGTAACTAAGACTTATGTTAATGAGAATGTTTGAATTTGTATTTTCCTCCATATTATGTGTTGCTTCTATTGTGTAACTCTTGTTGCATGGTCCAGACTATTCTCTTTGAGGACCCTCCTACCATGACTACACCAAGGAGCCACTTTCTAGAGAGCTTATGGACAATGCATTTAGGGATATATTGGTAAGTGCATTATTATCTATATGGATGACTTGACTGTTTTCTCTAAGAATAGTGGAGACCACATTTCATATATGTACAAGGTATTCCAAAGATGTAGGGAATTTGGCATATCCCTTAATCCCAAAAAGTGTATATTTGGGGTAATAGAAGGAAAGCTCTAGGGTATGTAATCTCTAAACATGGTATTTCTATTGATCTCGAGTGAATCTAGGAAATATTTAAGATACAACCCCCTTCTAGGAAGAAGGAGATAAAGTCCTTCTTTGGGAAGATCAATTTTATTCAAAAATTTATCACTAGTTTTTTTCTGAAATAGTCAATCCATTGAATGCAATGTTGAAGCAAGATGCGAAGGAAGAGTGGACAGATGAAGAAAAGCATGTATTTGAAAAAATCAAGAGAGCCATAGTTGTTGCTCTGGTGCTGATAAGCCCAAATTATACAAATCCCTTTTATATATATTCATTTGCATTAGATCTTTCCTATGACAATATGTTGACACAAAGGTCAGACGAAGGGAATGAGCACCCAATAGCATTCACGAGTGTTCCTCTTAAAGATGTTGAATTGAAGTACCTAAATGTGGAAAATAAAGCTTATGCACTAGTTAGAGGAGTCAAGAAATTTAGGCATTACATTTTAAGGCACAAAGTCTTTGCAATTGTGCTTGACCCAATAGTGAAGCTCTTGTTAATGCAAAATGAAATAGGTGAAAGGAGAGCTAAGTGGGTCACTTTTTTATAGGAATATGACATTGAGATCCAACCAATGAAATTAGTAAGAGGGTAGGCTTTAACAAGGACAATGGCTAAAATAGGCCAAAAAATTGTAGCACAACAATACCATCTCCAGGATGTCTCACTCGATGAAGGGTATGATGACTTGGTTTATTACTTATTGAATTAGAAATGTCTTGATCACCTGAATCCAGTGCAGTGAAGAGTGTTACACTTAGAGAGTGCTAGCTACATGCTTAAGGGGGAAATTCTATATAAGAAGAATCATGAAGGGGTATATCTCTGATGTCTTGGAAAAGAGGAAGCTGCCCGAGTTATGGAGGAACTTCATAATAGGTATGGAATAGGTCATGGATCTGCTATGGCCATTGTAACTCAAATCATGCATGTTGGGTACTATTGGTCAACTATATTCAAAGATGCATACAATCACATAAGGGCTTGTCATATTTTTCAAACCTCTACCACTAGGGAAAAGAAAACTACTTTACCATTATAGCCTGTGATCGAGGTAAGACCATTTACACAGTGGGGATTGCACTTTATTGGTCATATTAACCCACCATCTTCTGCGGGACACATGCATGTTTTAACTACTATTGATTACTTCACTAGGTGGACTGAAGCAATTCCCTGCAAGCAATGTACAACAAAGGTAGTAATAAATTTCCTTGAAGCTTGAATTATCAATCGTTTTGGTTTCCCTTTTGTTATTGCATGTGATAATGGTCCTGTCTTTGCATCATTAAAATTCTCTAGGTGGGCATTTGATCATGGGGTAATTATTGAGTTTGCATCTAACTATTACCCTCAAGGAAATGGCTTAGGAGAATCCACTAATAAGAACCTGCTTACTATCATTCGCAAGTTAATTGATAAAAGTCCAAGAGAATGGGACACCCCAATTAAGATTTTCCTTGTGGGAAGACCGTACCCAACAAAAAGCTTCATTAGGGACCTCTCCTTATTATCTGGTTTATGGACTTGAGCTTTTCTTCCCTGTTCAATTGAGAATCCCTACTCTCTAATTTATCAATGAGTATTATGAGGAAGGGGAGTGTTTAGAGGCCTGCCTAGCTGAGTTGTTACAATTGGAAGAAAAAAGAGATGAAGCATTAGAAAACTTTTCCAAGCATCAAGGTATTGTCAAGAGATGGTTTGATCATATAACTAAGGTTAAAATTTTTAGGATTTCTAACCTAGTTTTGTACTGGGATAAAGTGCATGAAAAGAAAGGGGAACATGGTAAATTTGACAAGCTATGGCTTGGCCCTTTCTAGAATTCTGAAAGCCTAGGAGATAATGCTTTCCATCTCAAAACCCTCATTGGAGAGGACGTCCCATTGCTAGTCAATGGGCAATACTTAAAACATTATTTCCTTGCCTGAGCTATTGCAGCTCATCCTTGTAAATAGTTAGTTTAGGTACTTGCTTTCTTTTGGTTTCTTTTGGTTTGGTTTGCTTTTGTTTTTGTTAGTGTAGGTTGCTTTTCTTTTCTTTGTTTTGGTTTTGGGGGTCTTCCCAATCTCTTGGTTGGGGAAGTGTCTTATTTGCACAACAATCATTTATCTGGGATTGCTTTAGGTATTCCTTTACAAACTCTAATTATTTTTCTAGATGGGATGGTGGAAGCCCTCTATTTAGTGTCACATGTACTAAATGTTAAAGTGGATAAGTCATTGGATTGAGTTAGTCCCTGAATGTACTCAAATCTTACATTTTACACATTTGTTAAGAATCTTGAGGTTGTTGTGGGTTCTTTGTGTGGTCTTGTTAAGTGAAAAATATTACATTTCTACTTCAGCGCCACTATGATTCTTAGCCCTAAGTATGAGCTTCATTGTTTACAGGTTGAAAATAAAAAGAAATGAAAAGAAAATATTAGAAAAGAAAAGAGATAAGAAAATATTGAAAATCAAAAGAAGGAAATTCAACTTATCAAGAGGATCTGAATAGCTCTACTAGGGCTATGGACACCTAGCCAACAGTAGAGCTATGTTTGAGAGAATCACAATGATAACCTCATCGAGGCTATGGACACTTGGCTGGTAGCGAGGCTCTATCCAGATTGCTTTCTGAGTTAGAATCATTCATGTAGCTTAACATGAATAAACTTAGTTTTTGTTGTAACTTAGGGAGGGAAATTAATACATTTACACACACTTGGATTTCCAACACAGGAAGGGCTATCTTTTTAAGTGGTTTTGGGCCTTTAGTTTATTAGCTGACTTGATGTGAGGATTGAAACTAGAGATTTTTGGTTCTTGATTCCAGTTTGTCATCAAAATTCTCTAGAGCATTTCCCTAGTAGGAGTCGCTATTTGTTGTGCACTTTTTGAACACACACCCCACTAGAGGTGGAGAACCTCTTTTGCTTGCTTTGTTTTTTGGTTTTTCTTTAGGTCTAACATTTTTCCCCTTAAGGGATAGGTTCCTCTAAATTTTGGGTTCACTTCACCTGATTGAACCAATGCTTTATCTACACTTTAGGTGTCTCATTTTGCAACATTCCAACTTTGGATGATGCCTTGAACTTGGATACTTCATGAAAATTCCACTAAGGCAACAAATTGTGCAAGTTTTGATGAGTTTCACAAAAATCCATCCCAGACAGATTTTCTTGAAGGAGTGGATTGGTTGTGAAAATTTGTCCTAGGCGGATTTTCCTAAAGGATTTAAGTTTGTGGAATCCATTTCTTGGCGGATTCCCCAGATGTTTGAATGTTCGCGATAATCCTTTGATGGTGTATTTTCCTAAATCCATCATGGCCTCGAATCCCTGAAGTTTGGAGAGTGGTCTTGTTAGTACATTTATCATTCCATCAGTTGTCGTACTTGCTATTTTTTGCTACTCTTGGGGGTTGAATTATACTCTTTTTTTCTCATTTGATATTCATTTTGAGTTGTGCATTTAAAGCGAGCTTTGGAAGTGTTCTTTCATTTGCTGAAGGTACAAATTTGGAGTTGATAGTGCACCTGTTGGATCATCGACTAGGGTTTCCAAGTTAAATTTTCACCATTATTTCTCATTTACAAGCTTAGAGGTAGGGGTTTCAAAATTTCTTGTGGTTTTAATGAAATTTCTTGATTCCTCTCTGATGGTTTAATGGTGCGTGTTCAAAATTGCTTTTATTTTACATCACCATTTTATTTCAAGTTTGCTTCATCATTCGCAACGGATTTCTTTTGGTTTATCAATGTTGTAATTTTCCCTCTAAAGTTTATTGTTTTAATCTTCATTCTTTTAAGCTTAGGTGAATTAGGGCATCACTCCTGAACTAGGGTTTTTTAAGTTCTGTGATTGAGATTGGATTAGGGCACCTGTGCTTTTGATGAAGTTAGGGTTTTGGATTCAAACTGTGTTACCGCTCATGAGATGTGCATCCATGACCAAAAGCTAGATTTATTGATTCCCTGGATTCATAAATCAAAATATTAAATTCTAGTTATCCTCGAACCCTAGTTTTATTTGGAGGGATTCCTTGTGATCAGATCATTTATGGTAAATTGAGCACCAAAGTCATTTTGCATTTTGATGGTATTGCTTGCATTCAAATTCAATCCTATCTTAGGAACAAGAGATTTCAAATTTAAGACAAGTTGAGAGCGGGGAAAATGTCACCCATTCGTGATTTTAAGGAACAACTGATAAGTGAAAACTTCATGAAAATCTGCCATTGACGGAAAAGCCCAATAGTCATTTCCTTCACTAAATTTTGTCCTTCACAGATTTCTCTAAGGTTGGTGTCCTTCACGGGATTTGCTAGGGCACAAATTCCCTTAGAGTCAAGTCCTTTGTGAAAATCCATTCGCCCCATATTTCCCTAAGTCCTCATTGGTTGAAAATCCCTGAGGTTGACAATGCATTTGGTATTTGTGGATTGAATTTCGAAAAATGTTGAATAATGAATCTTTATGAAGTTAGGAGTGTTTGATGACCAAGTTTTGCTCAAGTTATTCATGTTCGCTAAAATCCTCCTATGAGGAATTTCCTTGAGACTTCAGACTTTCGCGGAATCCACTTGAGGGTGGATTCCCTGAAAAATGTATTCATCACTAAAATTTGTTGGAGGTGGATAAACCCGAGGTTTTCTTAAGATGCATTTTCAAAGGTTTTAACTTGGTTTCTTAGGATAATGATGGAGTTTACGAGATGATTTTATATTGATATGCATTTTAATGATTAATTCAATGGTGTAATTAAATTATATTGGTTAGTCTTCCTTAACATTGTGGTAATTATGGTCTTTTCTTATTAGATGCAGGGTGAATCTAGAAAAGGTGCAGAATCTAAAGCAAAGGTAGTTAAGCCAGTCAAAGAGGGACCTCTTACCAGAGCAAAAAATATGAAGTACGACTTCAAAGGTATCAAACCAAAATCAAAGATCATTTCTACATGGAACAAGGTTGAAGACACCAATATGGGTCTTATTGACTAGATGATTTCAAGCAAAGAATTTTGGTGATGCCAAAAACCATCTTTCCAACATCTTAACTCACATAAGGTTAGCTCAAGATGCTAGATTTCCACCTTCTATTCAGTGCCCAAAACTTGTTATTGAGTGTTCCAAGCATTATGATTTAGATAAAAGGGAAATTTTTGGCCCTCAAGGAAGAATAATGGAAAATTGGAATGAAGAATTCATTGTTGGAACATTTAACATTGGCTCTCATCAAAATTTGGTAAAGATAAATGTCAAAGAGGCTAAGGAGTTTATCAAAAAGATCCTTCAATATCTTTGGAGATCATGAATGGTGCTTGGATTGAGAAACCAAATTCTCATTACTTCAAATTGCCTAAACATTTATACAAAGCCGAATTCAAACATGAATATAATGACATGATAACACTTTTAGGCAGAGTCATGGGACTAGAGGAGTCATTCATGTTCAAGGAATGGATGTTTTATGTCATCTCACAAATTGTAAAAGGAGTACACTATCATTGGACTGGCATCATAAGTGATAATTTGGACATACAACTAAGAAATGTGCAAGACACGAAGAAATTCACTATGACCTCATATCTATGTACTTACCAGTTGGCAAGAATAAGTATAAAGGTCTGAGCTACAAGGGAGTTCTTGGAAAAGATATAATTTGTGATGTTTATCCCCAAATCCAATTCAACACTTCCAATTACATAAGGGTAAATGATGATTTTCTCATGTATATCACAAGGATGTTACAAGATGCCCTTCATATCAGAATCTCACCTAATGCTATGGATTTAATCAATAAGTATGGTTATTGGTTCATCCAATTTACAAAGTTCTCATACATCATAGCACATGGATCTCCATAGGTTCCCTTTATGCTTCCTAGATATCCCACTGACAAATTGATATTGTTGGAGGTGACAAGACAACTGGTTGCATTTGACACTGTCTTGAAGAATATGAATAAAAATGGATTTGGAGGAGACTTTCCTCTGAGGATTGGAAGTTTGGAGGCTTGTCCTTCTATTCAAAGTGCTCATCATTCAGAGAAGGAGATGGTTAATTTTCATTTGTATTCACATATAGATAGAGGGAACTTTGATCCATATGGTGTTGCACAAAAAATGGCTAGTAGAGAATTCAAGCATAAAGATCATATTGAGGACTATTGGGCTAATTGCAGGGATGAGTTCAAGGTGATTAGAAGAAAATATTCTAGGTTTTCCTTGATATTGATCAGGCTTCACAAGATAGCCAATTTCCCTGACCAAGTAGATGATGAAGAGGACCTTCTACAACACCATGACTATGAGCAACACAAGGATAAGCCACTCCCTACCATGAATTGGCTAGAAGAAGAGGTAGCTGATTTGAATTTGCTTACTGATCTAGTGTTGAAGTACTCTAAGCTCTGGGTGAAGCACAAAATTCACTTATGAGTTAATGGGAGATGTTGAATCTCATTCAGAAGAAGAAACAAAAAATAATAAGGATGATACTATTGAGCCTCATTCAGAGGAGGACACAAAAGAAACATAATTCATAATCAAAAGGAGGACTAGGAGCCAAGAAAAAGGTAAGGAGCCTAAAAGGTAGCCTATTGCTAAAGTGAGGAGGCCTTCAAAAGAGATTATTGAAGAAGGAACTGAAGAAGCACAACCCTCTAAGAAGAGGAGACTTGTCACAGAGGGCCAAAAGATGGCTAAGTCTAAATCAAAGAGGGAAAAGATTAATGAAGAAGGCATTGCTCCTATTAAGGTGGTAGAAATAGAGAGTTCAAGAGAAAAGCCTTAAGTATATGTAAGGATAAATTCTCCCAAACAAAAGGCTCCTCCTATAGAGAATGTTAATGAGATGATGAATGAACCTAAAGGGAGCAATGAAGAGGCACCTACTGATGATGTCCCAAAGGAGATAGAGAGATCAGTTCCAGGAAATAATACTCCTCCCACTTCTCTTGTTTAGAATATGCCTGTGGATGAGGATGTTGTGCATGAAGAGGAGGATGTCTCCAAGAATCTCGAAGAAGAGGAAGAATATGAAGATGTGCCTACACCCAAAAGTGGGGAATTGAATGATTTCAAACAATAGTTGGATCAAATAGTCTCTAAAGCACAAAGTAAGAATGTAGAATCAGAAGTGACAGAGGAGGTTCCTCCTCATTCTCTAGCAAAGGAACATGTAAATGTATCTAGTGAAGAGGATAAGCATATGGAGGGACATAATACAGAAGAAACTGAGAAGAATGTAGAAGATGTTGAGGATACCCCCTCTAAAAATCAGCAAGAGCAGGATGTTTCCTAGGAGAATACAAAATTTGATGTTCCTGATTGTATGAAAGAGATATTGAAGCCAAATCCAATCATTGTTGAAGAAGAAACTACTAATTGGGATAAGTTCCTAATTAGTTGGGGTCAACCCAAAGAAAGGAAGAAGGCTAGGATAGTCTCTAAGCTTGAAATAGATGAATTCAATAACAAGGTTGTCCACATTGCTACTCTTGCTAGTGAAAAATACAAAGATGAAGTCAAGCCTTCAGACTATAAGGTACAAACCATTAATCTTGGCCCCACTACAAAAGAGAAAGAAAAGGAAGACCTCTAGGAGTCAGTTCAAACCATATTGAAGAGGTTAGATAATGAAACAAAGGAAAAAGAGGAATTGCAAAGGTAGTTAAGGGAGATACAAAGATATGTACAACACTTGATCAAGCCTCTACAAACTCAGTTTGGTGAGGGAACTTCATTTTTTGAAGGATTGCTATCAAAGGAGGCAATTTCTAAGATTGAAAGGATGAGGGCATCTTCACAGTTCACCTAGTAATGGCTTGTTAGTGTAAGAAAAAGTGGAGATGCCATGATTGAAAAGATATTTAACACTTATGAGAAGGCTACATCATCTCGGGAGGACACATCTCAATTTGCAACAAATTGCCAAAGGATAGATTATGTCACCATTTCTGAGTTGAAGAAAATTATAGAAAATCCCAAGGAAGAGCAAAAAGAATATCTTTACATTATATGACATAGGAAAATCAATGGAATGGATGGAGGTATGAAATTATAGAAAGGAGATTATGATGAAAGCCCTGAAGAAGATATAAAAAATCCAGGGAAAAGTAAAGGAAATATGTGATAGTTGTGTTGTATTCTTGGAGATTGTCACTAGAAGAAGAAAGTTTAGACAAAAAAATTTAAATGTTAATCAATTGCAAAAATGGTGGCATGAAGTATATTCTCCAGCTGATAATGGGACGATTGTCAAAGATCAACTTGAAGATGTAGCTATCTACATCTCTAACCTGGATAAATATCAAGGTTTACAAATAGAGTGGGAAAAGGCTTTGACTAAATATGAAGAATTGAAATAAATTAAGTTGAGAATAAAATTCATCCCAGTCCTAGATCCAACCGACCTAGATGATGTGATTTCTAAGGTCAAGGAAATTTCTAGAAATGAAGAAGATAAGGAAAAAGGGGATGACTTATCCTAGTTACCTTGAAGAATGTGCTTTCTACATTGAGCTTGCCAAGGATACAAGTCGGCCATACTTAGATTTTTGTGTCAGTATTTTATTTAATTGTAAAATTTCCTTTTGAGGTTGACCTTGTAATATTTTATTGTGGAATTAAATTAGAAAGTTTAAAAGGTGTCAAGGTCAACTTGTCTAGTCGACCTAATGTAAAACCTAATTTAATATTTATCCTAGGCTGACATGTCTTTAGGAATTCTATAAATTGAGGCCTCCTCCTCATTTGTAAAGTTAATAGTGAATAGTGGGTAGTGGCTAGAAGTTGATGCTTGAGAGACTTGAATTGTTGCAAGTTATTGGTGAAGTGAATACAAGTGAATACATTGTGTTTTGGTGCTCTTATTTGTGTTATTTCATCTATGCATGGTTCTTGTGTCTCTAATTTATTATCTTTTGATTAAGTGTTTTATGGTTAATATTATAACTAGTTGCATTTTATTTATGTTGATGATAAAGTGTTTGAGGTGTTGAGGAATCTTAGGTACATACTTTTGGTGATCTGTTGATTATGGATTGTTGTGTAAAGTTAGCTTGGGTCTACTCTATTTTTCACTCAAGTTCAATTGTGAATGTTTGAATGTTTATGTTGGAAAAAAAAAGGGTAGACAACTGAGAGGGGGGTGAATAAGTTGTCCCAAACTTCAAAACTTATTCAACTTATTAACCTTATTCTCAGACCTAATTATTAACCATGAAAACAAAAATTAACAACACATCAGAAACACACATAACACCAAGATTTTTTTACATGGAAACCCTGTTAGGGGAAAAATCACAGTGGAGGTCAGTCCACAGGATTATACTTGTTAAAAGTATAAGAAGATGAAATATGGAGAATGCAAATGCATTTAGGCACACTGCCTAGAGCTCACTGCTCAGATACAAAGGAAGACACACTGTCTTACAAAGAGATTTGAATTAAAGCCATCCAAAGGGATTTGAACTGAGAAAATAACATCTTCCAATGCTTGGTTACAGTTCCAATTAAGCGCATGAACAATACTTCACTCTTCTACACACTTCTTCACTTTTCTTCACACTTTGCTCTACCTTCAAATGATTTAGAACATTATTCACACATACACACATGCGAGCATCCACTGGAATACATTCGTACCTCAACAATCACTCTTATATATCCGCAACAAGAATTTTCATCCCTTTATGTCAACCTCAATAAAAATAATAAAATGAATATAAACTGTCGGCGCAAAACATTAAAGATTAATAATGCGAATCAACCAAAGTTGGCCACAACTTAGTAAGGAATCAAAACAACATATCCAACATGAAAAAACTTTAATTAAATTATCCTCAAAGATTCACAACATGCTTCAACACCTTGTTGGCCATGAACAAGAAAAATATGAACACGCAAGAGAAAATCGCCAACCACGAGCACAACGATCAATGCAGACAAGCAAAAAAGATAGAGCACAATCTAGAAACATCCACAAGCCTCAAAAACCAATAGAGAAGCATCTACAAAAACTGAGATAACTGAAATAGCCTCATCTTCAATTAGGAACACAAACTGAAGAAACATAAAAACTGTCAGAATGAAAATCTTTAAGCGGATCTCTAAAACTCGATGTGGATAAACTAGATACACTCAGCAACAAACTCTTTAGTCCAAAACCTTTGATCATGAATGTACATAACATACCACCATATTGAACATCACTTCACCTCTGCAATTCATTTATTGCAATTTTCTCAATATCCTTGACATATACAGCTTCAAATGAATTAATACTAATAGTGTTGACATCAATGACAACCACATATCAACAACACAACCACAACATCCAACAATCTCGCCCTTTGGAATTGATGGCAACACATGATGTGAAAAACACCATAAACATAACTAACTCTTGACACTTACTCCCCCTTAGAATCTGACTCATTTTCTCCTCAACACATTCACATGACTCTTCTCCCACATAACTCTTCTCCCCAGATAATCCCCTTTTTTCACATGACTCTTCTCCCCCTTTAACACCAATGAAAAAGATTTCTAAGGTCTGAACCATCTGACTACTCACTTGAGTAGCAGCCACCACAACATCAATCCAAAACAAGATATAATTGTGAAATGCACAGACTGATGCAAATGCTTTGCATCCTTAGTTCTAATTAGGAGGGGTAATCACCCCTAACTTCCCTCTAAGATACTCAAAAGTGTTCTTAGGAAATGGCTTGGTAAAGATATCTGCAATCTACTCCTTAGTAGGTACATACTCCAGTCTGACTTCCTTTTCACTTACTTTCTCCCTCAAAAAGTGAAACTTGATAGATATATGCTTTGTTTTTGAATGCAACATCCAATTCTTGGAAATGTTAATAGCACTTGAATTATCACATAATATAGCAATAGGCTCATCATATATAACTCTAATATCCTTCAACATCTGTTTCATCCACAGGAATTGAGTACAATTGTTAGTAGCAACAATGTATTCAACCTCTGTAGTAGACAAGGAAATGACATTTTGCTTCTTGCTTAACCATGAAATTAGCTTCTTACCCAAGAAAAATGCTCCACCACTAGTACTTTTTTGTCATTCACATCTCCTGCCCAATCATCATTAGTAAAGGCACTCAAAGTAAGATCATCATCTTTAGGATACCATAGGCCAAGATCAATAGTTCCCTTCAAATATATGAAAATTCTCTTCACAATAGTCACATGAGATTCCTTCGGATCAACTTGAAATCTTGCAACAATACATAAAACATTCATGATATCAGGCCTAGTTTGAGTTAAGTACAACAATCTAGTAATCATTGATCTATATCTTGTCTGATTTGCTTTCAGAGAATCATCTTTTGTTGTCAACTTGCATCTAGTCACCATGGGTGTACCAATTGGCTTTGAATCTTCCATACCGAACTTCTTCAACAATTCCTTCACATAATTGGACTGAGATATAAAAATTCCTTTATCTCACTGAGTAATTTGCAATCCCAAAAAGAGTTTCATCTCACCAATAATAGACATCTCAAATTCATTCTACATCTCATTAGCAAACTTCATGCACAAACCATCATCTCCTCCAAAAATGATATCATCAACAAAGACTTCAACAATCAGATCTTTATCATCATTCTTGAAATATAGATTACTATCAGCAATACCTTTGTTAAATCTAAGTTTCAACAAATACTTATCCAATCTTGCATACCATGCTCTAGGGGCTTGCTTGAGTCCATACAATGCTTGCTTCAACCGACACACCATATCTTCTTTACCAGTCAACTGGAATCCATTAGGTTGCTCAACATACACTTCTTCCAATTCACCATTTAGAAAAGCTGATTTGAAATCCATCTGATAAACTTTGTAGTCCTTGTGAGCAATAGAGGCAAGAAATAATCTTACAACTTTAATTCTAGCAAAAGGGGCAAAGGTCTCTTCACAATCAATTCCTTCCATCTGTGATATTCTTTACATACTAGTCTTGCTTTATTTCTAATCACTTCACCTTGCTCATTCAATTTGTTTCTAAAGACTCATTTAGTTCCAATGACATTCTTATCCTTAGGTCTAGGAACAAGAATCCATGTATCATTCTTTTCAATATGTTTTAACTCTTCTTTCATTGCTTCAACCCAATGCTTATCTTTACATGCTTCATTCACACTAGTAGGTTTAGTCTTTGAAATCAAGCAATACTCTTCTGCAATCTTTCTCCTAGTCTGGACACCTTTATTCTTATCACCAATAATCTAATCTTCTAAATGATTCAATCTTACATACCTCAGAGTCTTCTTAGAATTTTCTCCACCTTCTGTCTCGTGTGTTCTCACTTCTGCATTTCCACTGGCTTCTCCTTCTTCTTCATTCTCTTGATTTACCGGATTTGTAGTTTGATCTTGCTTTCCTTGGTTTGTACTGTCATCCTAATTATTAGAGTCATATCCACAGGTTCTAGATGGTGCACCTAAGTCTTCATCAACCTTGACATTTGCACTTTCAACCATCTTCTTCAATCTTTTATTGTAACATTGGTAGGCCTTACTTTTAGTAGCATAACCCAAAAAAATACCTTCATCACTCCTAGCATCAAACTTTCCTATGTCTTCATCTCTCTTAATATAACATCTGCTTCCAAATATCTTGAAGTATTTAATAGTAGGCTTTTGACTACTCCATAGCTCAAAAGGGGTCTGGTGTATGTATTCTTCAAAGGTTGCTTGCACTGCCTTCTAGAAGACTTTCCACTGTCTCCTGCCTGGAACCTGCTACCAAGGGTTCTTGTTGAGCTTAAAAGACTGCTCTAGTCCTGCTCCAACTCTTCTCAGAGAGCTTTCTACCTTGTGCTTTACCTTTGGAAGATCAACACCTTCATTCAACTGTTTATTCTTCCTTGGACTTAGAAGGATCTAAGTGCCAACTTCCTCAATCAACTAGAACTGCTTATAGGGGAACTATAGGTACTGTCTTCATGCTTTTCACATCCAAATGGATCCATCTTGCTCGGTGTTCAACCTTCAAACTACCCGGTTTCATGAAATTGCCTAAGTGAGGCCTAAACCCTACTAGCCCTTGCCAGTCAGTTTTTGGCTTTTCCTGCCCACACTCTCCAAAGGACCTAGCAAATAAATGGCACTTTCTGATACCCTTTTCAGGGCTTTAAAACTTTCATCAAGTTTTAGACCTCTGTCTGTACCGTACAATTGCTTCCTACAATCAAGGAGGATTAGGGCTAATAGGCCTAATAGCTAGGGTTTTAGGAATTTCTTGCTGATTCCTCACACTATAGGATTGTTCAAGCCTCAATCCTTTCAAAATGGAAAAATGTGATCAAGACCTTCATGAAACCGTACAGGCTCCGTACTGTACCTTCTGCCCTGTCTAAGTTCTTCCTATTTTTACTACCAAACTCCTAACTGGGTAACATGAGCTCGCCTAGGGTTTGGTTTTCCATATACTAGCTTCATTCCACCTATTTCCTAAGGCTAAGTATTTACAATGGACTGGCTCCCCTATCATTTCAATCCAGTCTCAGGGTAATCCCGTGGTTGGATTTTATGGGGGAGCCATTTTTAAAACTTGACTGCCCCAAAACTGTATTTACAAACCTCTAAACTCTAATCTAAAGATTCAAATCAAAAACTCTACACTAAACAACCTAAATACAAGATGAAAAATTGTTCTACACTATCCAATGAGCATGAACACAGTCCTAAATCAACAAAGACAGTGCCTACAAGATCACTGTTTCTCAAAATGCATGGCCAGATACAGAAAAATGCAGAATTCTACTCACTGTCTTCTATTTCTTCACAACAAAATTTGTTTACAATGATCTAACTGCTCTCTACGAGCCACACACTCTACTTTTGATGCCTTTTCCACCATTCAAGGGCAGTTGATCGAGCATTATCCCTGATTTCAAGGGATTCCCAATGCCAAGTAGGTTGCATGCAATTCCATAAACCTTGCCATGCAATTTTACAACAATATTTTGCAACTTCCATTATGCCATGATTGTGTCATGATCCTCAAACATAGGACCTCTAACACGTTGATCTCGAACCAACAGCTCTTTAACTGTCCCAAGGCATCTTCAAACAATGAGGATGTTGTGGTTACACATTTAAAGCTCATCCAAACTGTCCAAAGCTTATTAAAGCCAAAATTTAAAAACATGATTAAACTAGGATGACATCTATGCTAATGATTAATTCAACACACCCACACAAGACCTTCTAAGGTCCAACCTAGACACACAATCATCCTGACTTGGCTAAGGTTAGTACAAGCCAAAAATTGTGAACAAACAAGGTGGAGGTCAGCCTAGGTGCTCCTGCACCAGGGTCTTACCAGTATCACCTTTGATTTGCACCTGGTTGAGTGTGTAGACAACAATACTCACAACTTCTCTCTAGTAGATATGGGGAATATTTCCTTCCAGCATCATTGTTCTAGCAACTTCTTCAATTTTTTTGTTCTTCCTTTCCACAATTCCATTTTGTTGAGGGGTCTGCATTGTAGATAATTGTCTCTTTTTTCCATGTTCTTCACAACAAGAATTAAATTCACCGGAAGTGAATTCTCCACCTCTATCTGATCTCAGACACTTAATCTTCAAACCTATCTCTATCTCAACCATAGCCTTAAATATCTTGAACTTTTCCAGTGCTTCAAATTTCTCCCTTAAGAAAGTAACCCATACCATTCTAGAATAATCATCAATGAGTAACATGAAATACATGTAACCTTGTACACTTCTGACCTTAGAGGGACCACATAGATCAGTATGCACAAGCTTTAAAAATTCATTTGAACAATGCTTTTTACTCCAAAATGAAATTCTATTTTGTTTTCACCAACTTAGGTAGATCTCTCACAACCTTAGTGGAACTTATCTCGACAATATTATCAAAGTTAACATGACATATTCTCTTATTCCATAACCAACTTTCATCAACTTGAGCAATCAAACAAATTTTACTAGAAACACTTAATGAGGTAAAAATAACCTCATCATAATAACATAATAAAGGCCTATTCCATATATGAAAAATTCCTATCCTCTGCCAATTAATTAAACTTTAGGAGAAATAATTGCTTGACTTTTAAGGAGAAATTGTACAAACTTTATTTCTTATGATTTGTTGAAGTATTTTGCCAATACAGATTTAATGGGTTGTTTTACATATTTTTTAGGATAATAATCGGTCATAAAGTTGTAGTTAGAAGCATTCAGCCAGCACGTGCTCCTAAACAAGTTGAAGGCGTGCACTGGAAACATGCTCCAGAACTTTAGGATGATGGACCGAAGATATAGTTGCTTTTAAGTCTCAATTTTTGTTATGTTTTTAAGTCAAAAACTTCATGGCTCAACTTGAGCCTCTTTAATACTTATGTGATGGATTTTAAAGACATAAAAGTTGTTTGTAAATTTGTTATAGAAATTTTCAATGGTTATTTGTACCATCTAAAATATAGGATTTAGTTAGAAGTTTTCTATAAAATATGTAATCTCCAAAAGAAAAGATAATGTGCGAAATAGTAATGTTATGTTAACTTGTTTTCTGAGTTTATGAATAAATAGATTATTATCTAAAAACTTCTAAGTTGTGGTTATGGATGAAAATTATGCTTAATGAAAGAGTTTCTGAATTAGTTGTGTATGTGATCTGAGAATGAATGTAATAGCTTGCGAGCTGGCCACTCGAGGGAAGATAGCTTAAATAGATAAGTACTTTCTTTTATGTTGCTTTTACTGCATGGATAGTCATTCCATAGGGAATTATTAGTTTTGTCATTAGTGTGTCTGAAGTTCCAAAGCACTTGTTGTTTTTCATTTCTGTAGTTCCTTGTTGTTAATTGTTAGAATCTTTATTGTTAAAGAAGATGTTTCATGGATTTTTTACAAGTTTTTCCACTTCCGTAATTTACCAGCTCTTTAATTTAATCATTTATGTACTTTCTAATTTAGTTATCATGCTTTCTAAGTTAGCTTTTCTATGCTTTTAGTTTAAATATTTCTAGTTTTCTTTAGGAAAAATTGCTTTACAACTTAATAGCTAGACAACCTTAGGTTAGAATTAACATTAACTACTCTAAAAAGTTAGAAAATCTAAGGGAGATAGTCAAGTCTTCTTCTATTGCAAACTGCCTTGAACACTACCTAGTTGACATATTGAATTTTATCTTCTAAAGTAATGGGACTTAATGATAGCCTATCAACACTCAAGTGAAAGATATTACCTTTTGTCTTTGTACCTAATGCAATTACATTTTTAGAACTCAATATTTTGCACTTTAAATCCTTGAACTGAAAATTGTATCCCTTATCAACCATTTGACCAACACTCAAAAGATTATGCTTCAAGCCTTCCACATATAGAACATCATCATTATTATGCTTACCATCAAGAGAAATGCATCCTCTTCCATGGATCACACCAGCTGTATTATCACCAAATCTCACAACACCACCATCATACTTTTCCATGCTTACAAACTTACTATTGTCTCCTATCATATGATGTGAACATCCACTGTCAATTACCCATTCATATTTCTCATCAAATTGAGTAGCCAGGGATTTCTCCACATTTGTACAACTAGCAGATTTAGTAGATACATAATTATTTTCTCTGAAAAATAATAAATACCCATTCATCATCACTTATATTTCCTTGATTAGATTCATCATCTATCACGCCTTCATTAACAACATAGTAACACTTTTTCTGAAATATAGGCTTGTTATGTCTTGGTTTAGTAGCTCTTTTCGGACACCTTGATGCAAAATGACCTATCTCATTGCAAAAAAACATTTAAGAGGCAACTTCCCTTCATACTTACTTACCTTTTCCTCTTGGTACTCTTTTGACAATAAGTGCTTCCAGCTCTTCTAACTCTCTTTCTTCTTCTTCAATCTATCTGATTTCATCCTCATACTAGAATGTCTTTCTAGATGAACTCTCACCTGGATCATATCTCTGTCTATCTCTTCCGGAAGTAGTAGCCTTAAATGCAGATTTGACCTTAGGAAAGGTGTCACCAAATTCGCTCAACTTAAAAGCAGTCAACCTACCAACCAATGTATCTCTGGGTATGTTTGTTATAGTCCTAAGCTCTTCAATATCACTAGCTTTGACATTGTAAGAATTAGGCAGGGATCTAAGCACTTTAGAAACAATCTCAAATTCATTTATCTTTCCACCAGCACATCTAATACCACACACAAGTTCATTCACTCTTTGCATGAAAGTATTAATGTTCTCATCATCACCCATTCTCAACCTTTCATATTTCCCTTTCAAACTCTGTAACTTAACAATCTTCACATTAGCATCACCTTCATACAAGGTTTCCAAATTTTTCCATATCTCATAAGTAGTCTTCAGATCCATAACATTTTTCATCTCTAAATCAGTTAAAGCACTCAACAAAGCTTCCTTAGCCTAGATATTATACTCAACATCTTTGATCTCAACAGAAGTAGTAGGACCATTCTGTGGAATAATATACATATTACTTGTAATGCTCCAATAGGGTTGACCAATGCATCTCATATGGCACTCCATTCGAGTCTTCCACAAAGAGTAATTTGTTCCATCAAATCTTAGACTATCCTTCTTGTAACTTGCCATCCTAGATCACCTTAAGTTGTTAAACTTATTTCAAGGAACTTGCTCTGATACTAATTGTTGGAAAAACAAGGGCAGACAACTTAGAGGGGAGGGTGAATCAGTTGTCCCAAAACTTCAAAACTTATTCAACTTATTAACATTATTCTTAGATCTAATTATTAACCATGAAAACAAAAATTAACAAAACATTAGAAACACACATAACACCACGATTTTTTTACGTGGAAACCCTATTAGGGGAAAAACCACGGTGGAGGTCAGTCCATAAGATTATACCCTATTAAAAGTATAAGAAGATGAAATATGGAGAATGCACATGAATTCGGGCACACTGCCCAGAGCTCACTGCTCAAATACAAAGGAAGACACACTGTCTTACAAAGAGATTTAGATTAAAGCCATCTACAAGGATTTGAACTGAGAAAATAGCATCTGCCAATGCCTGGTTATAGTTCTGGTTAAGCGCATAAACAATACTTCACTCTTCTACACACTTCACTTTTCTTCACACTCTTCTCTGCCTTCGAATGATTTAGAAAATTATTGGCACATAAACACACACGAGCATCCAATGGCATACATTCACACCTCAACAATTTCTCTTATATATCTGCAACAAGAATTTTCATCCCTTTATGTCGGCCTCAATAAAAATAATAAAATGAATATAAATTGTCGGCCCAAAACATTAAAGATTAATAATGTGAATCAACCGAAGTCAGCCACAACTTAGTGAGGACCCAAAACAACATCTCCAACATGAAAAAACTTTTATTTAAATTCTCCTCGAAGATCCAAAACACACTTCAACACCTTGTCGGCCAGGAACAAGAAAAATATGAACACGCAAGAGAAAATCGCCAACCATGAGCACAACTATCAATGCGAATGAGCAAAAAAGATAGAGCATGATCTAGAAACATCCACAAGCATCACGAACCAACAAAGGAGCATCCAAAACAGCAGAGACAACTAAAATAGCCTCATCTTCAATAAGGAACACCAACTGAAGAAACATAAAAAACTATTAGAATGAAAATCTTCATAACTTGATCAAATCTTTATGTGGATCTCTAAAACTCAACGTGGATAAACTAGATACACTCAACAACAAACTCTTTAGTCCACAACCTCTAATCATCAATGTACATAACATACCACCATACTAAACATCAATTCACCTCTGCAACTCATTTATTATAATTTTCTCAATATCCTCAACATATATAGCTTCAAATGAATTAATACTAATAGTGTTGACATCAATGACAACCACATATCAGCAACACAACCACAACATCCAACAGTTTACAATCTGAAAATCCTTTTGATTCCTTTGAAGATTAAATTGTCTTTGTGATACTATGGATGTAATTTTAGTTAAGCAAGGATTGGTTTTGGAAGATTGGTCCATCTTGAACACTTTTATTTGCACAATTGATCTTAGGTTTTAGATTAGATATCTCTCTTAAACCCTACATCTTTTGCTATTTCTTTGAGATTATTATTAGAGAAAGATTCATAAATAATCACCATTATTGTTATACTTGATGTACTTAGAGCTTCCAACATTTGTTTTGTAAGGCCCCTTGTGATTACCAGTATTTTCACATGTTATCACTGAGTTGTTTGTTGCATTGTCAAGACCTGGCATTAGAGACCTTGGGGTTGTTTCTTGAGGCTTGCTAATAAAAAATTACCTTTCAAGAGAGATAGAGTACTAGTATTTTTTCTGATTTGTTGTAGTGCTAAAAACACCATCAATAGGCTCACTAGCAATGACTCATTGCCAGATTATAAAAATAATAAAAGAAGAATATTACAATGAGAAATCCATCTCAATACAATAGAAAATTCCACCATAACATTACTAACACATTCATAGCCTTTTTGAAGATTTTAGAAACCTTCTACTCACTGCTTCCAGTAGTCTAACTCATTGAAGGTTGCACTACACTTGACAAATTCATACTTCATAACTCTACACTTCGCTTCATACACACTCTACACACAGACATCCTCCATCAACACAACACTGATGTTGGTAGAACAAGGACACACAACTGAGAGGGGGGGTGAATTAGTTGTGACATAAACTTAAACTTTTCTTACTTAACTTAAATTAATCTCAGATCTGATGAATAAGCAATTAACCACAAATAATTAACACATCAGAGAGACAGATAACACCCAAATTTTTTACGTGGAAACCCTGTTAGGGGAAAAACCATGGTGGATGTCAGTCCACAAGATTATACCCTATTAAAAGTATAATGAGAAATAATAAGGGGAATGCACATGCATTCAGGAACACTACCTAGAGCTCATTGCTCAAATACAAAAGAGGACTCACTGTCCAACAATACATAAATATGGATTAAATCCACAGAGTATGAACTGAAAGAATAACTTCTACACAATCCTGATTATAGTTCTAATTAAGCACAAAAAACCTTCTTCACTCTTCTCTCAATCTTCACACTTCACTCTGCTATCAAATGATTAGAACACTATTCACACATCTGCACTTTCTCTGGTATACATTCACATTATGCACACACTAAATTTGCTTAAAAAATCACTCCTATATATCTGCTACATGATATTTCATCAAAACTTAGTCGGCTAGGAAAATAAAACATATCTGCAATGTTGGCCCAAATCTACAAATAAATTTTCAATACAAATCCACCAAGGTCGGTCACAACATAGTGGAGACCCAAATTAACATCTCCAACACATAAAGACTTTAATTGAATTCACCATGAAGATCTGCAACACGCTATTACCAACATGTCGAACAGAGGCATGAAAAACCAAACATGTGCAAGAAAATATTTTCAACCACAAGTTCTTTGAATAATGTGGACGTACCACAAAGATAGAGAATTATCTAGAGACATCTGAGAACACCAAGAAACAATAGAGAAGCATCCGTAACAACTGAGATTAACAGAACTACACAAACTTCATTTAGGAACACTGACAGAGACCACATAAACACTGTTAGACCACAACACAATAAAAAATTCACGCGGACCTCTAAAACTTCTAGTAGATGATGTAGAAACACTCAACAATAAACCCTTTAATCCACACTAGCTAATCTTCAACATAAAGAACAAAATGCCTTCTTGACCTGCACAGTTCCACTAGGGACCTAGAACACTTCCTTTTACAATTTTCTCAATATCCTCGACATATACAACCTTTAATACACCAAATGCTAATAGTGTTGACATCAATGACAAACACATATCATCAACCATATCCTCAACATCCAACAACTTATTTATAACTTCTTCAACCTTAAAAACATTCTCTAAGGTTAGCTATGCACCTCAATTGTGCAAATTCAAGTTAGGTTAGCACTAAGCATTCCCATGGTGGAAAGGAATGAAAGTGAAGCACACCACATCTTAAGTAGGAACCAAATCATATATATACACCATTCCATGCTTCCACAATCACCAAAGCTAATCCATAATTAGTGTAAACACCCAAGGTCAGCTGAACCTATGTAAACACCATTAACATTTAAGTACATGCTTCCTCAAATCCAAAGATGACTCATGGACCACACACAACACTTA
The DNA here is from genome assembly GCA_007258455.2 of Sequoia sempervirens. Lineage (NCBI taxonomy): Eukaryota > Viridiplantae > Streptophyta > Pinopsida > Cupressales > Cupressaceae > Sequoia > Sequoia sempervirens. Next base: position 199,861,826 of record VDFB02193867.1, read on the forward strand.
AACAAAATTTGGAATATTCCACAAACACCCTAAAATTTGACAAATTCCTTCGCAACAATTTTCACCTGAAGAGAAAACTCATCCTATACACCCAGATAATCTTCTACATGTTGTAACTCAAGAAATCAACTTGTGAAGCACCAAACCATGAACAAATTTGGCTGAATGTAGATATTAACCTTATCAACACATTTCTAGAACCACAAGACCAAAAACCAAACTGTGGAGAAATGCAAAGCAAAACGATTTCTCCTAGACAACACTGCAACATAGTTCACACACTGGTGAACACAAATTTCTCTTCAGAACGATCCATAACTTGAAACTCTAGATATAACACCTCTAACCAACATATCCAAATCACACAAGTAGATCTTCAACATAGAAAAAATGTGGAGAAAAAATAACACACCACTTTGTATGCTAAAACACCTTTACAACATATTGTTTCCTCTTTTATTTAAATTTTCTCAAAACCACTTGGAAAACAAGCACCACAGATGTACATTCTCATCATCTTCAACATTTCCTCATCACCACTTAACCAATTGTAACATAGAAACTCAACCAAACAACATCCACAAATAGAAACTTATCAAATAAACACTAGAGGTTGACACCCGTAACACTTACTTATGACAACATAATGAAACTAATCAAAGCGTCATCACAACTTCTCAACCATCATCAATTGAAATTAATGAAAACATAAACCTAAGTTTGTTGACATCAATGACAACACCAACTACACATACTTACAACACTTATTTCATTTTCCTCTTTTGTATCCTATCCTCCCGAGCTTTCCTTGTTTGATCTATTTGTGTCTAATACTCTAAAGGAGATTGAATGTATTGTCCAAAAAATGTGACACCAAAGGGTAGACTAAAAGGGATAGGAACAAGGGAGGTCCCTGCTTGTTCTCCCAATTGGGAAATCATTGGAAATCTTAGGGTTGTAGGAGAGAAAGGTGAAATTCCTTGCAATGCTTGTGTAGGGTGTGGGGTGCTTGGAGAGACTAATGGTGCAATGACAAATGAAGGGACCATAATCATAGTAAAAGGTGGGGGTGAAGAGAAAGGCATAGATGATGGATTCAAAATAGGAGCCAACACAATTGTGGTAGAAAGCACAAACAAAAATGGAGGTAGTTGCAAGGTTAGGAAAAAGAGGTTGTAAAAGGGTGGAAATAGTAGTAGCAGCCATAGAGGAACATACCTACGTTGTGGAGACCACTAGTGGTTGTGTGATGATAATCACTTCATCTTCTTCTTCCTAAATATTGCTCAAGTTCAACCTTCACCCTCTCTACTAATTCTTGGGAGGTGTGATGGGTGAAATGGATACCTCACCTTTCGAACCCGATGAGCCTTGAGCTTGTTGATAAGCTTGGGGATTCCTTTTGAGGGTTTGTGTTCGCAGTAGCCTAATTTCTACACTTGTCGATAATGCTTGCTACGACATTGGTCCTACCAACAAGATTTATTTATTTTTCTTCTCCTATCCTCTATTTTTTTGGTGAGGTGGGTTCCTCCTATTTAGATGACTCTCCATGTTCTCCATCCCATATATTGTTAAACCTATTATCAGAAGGAATAGCATCATAATTGGAATTTAAATCATGCACCTCTTGTCGATATCTCCAAAATTTAGTGATATTTTCTTCGCTCCACCCCAATTGTGTTAACTTCATTCTCATAGTTTTATGAATCTTGACAGTCGGGTTTGTATTTTCCACAACTGTATAAAAGGAAAGCCATGGGGGTCTACCACTGGATGGCACAAATGATAAATCAACACATAAATCTAGAGTATCTGCCTCCAAATTGTGCCTCTATCCGAATATGGTCGTGGGGTATGGGTCATAGATATCCCTATGCTTGGTAAACAACCATAAAAATCATAATTACAGTAGTCACTTATAACAACAAGGCCCAACTTAGTCAATTTGGCCACCAATACAACATTTTCATACCTTTTTTGCAATGTAACCTTGCCCCGTGTGATCAAAGGTTTGTAAACCATTATTTTTCTCCTTCCCACCCCAAATGCATTGTCAATTATGGATAGATGTCAAGACATTTCAATGGTGAGAGTTCTACATATCACACAAGTAGGTAGCCTAAAAGGATCCTTTGCAAACCTGTGTATTTACACAAAATTGAAATCTACTCTGTAGAAATAGTCACATAGAGGATGACTATCCCTCATCCATGAAACATGTTCCTCCATAAGTCTAGTAGGGGCTTCTTGTTGGTTTAAATCTTGTAGGGCTAGGGTCAAAAATAAGTAAAAAATGGTATAGTAGTCATGTGTAGCAGAATGAACATGAGTCCATATAGTAACCAAATTCCTTTTGTTTGATGCATCAATAATGTTCAGTGACATATATCTTTGAAAGAACTCAAATTTTTGATGCAAAAGCATGTGTGTCAAAAAAGAAGAGTACCTAAATTTGTAAGCTTTGTCATAATTTTGCAACTGCTTGTATATATTTCATGCAATGGTGTCTATGAAATTATACTGGAAAGGATGCTTATGATTTCTAAGTTTGAAACCAAAACCCATTTGAAAAACTTCCACATTATCGTCTCGGTCCCAACCACAAATTAAAATGAGCATTGAGAAGAAGTCTTGTAAGTCTTTATGAAAGTTCTTAAGACCTATGGGGAATTTAGGTATATCTATCTCCTGCTTATCCTTTTTCATCTCATAGTTTCAAAAATTGAGTTGGTTGTTCCTGGTCTCCCAATAAAATTCTAGCTTCTTTCTTGCAAGCTTCTCTACCACTACTGAGTTGAATGAGACACATAGCATATCCATGATAGCCTCCACATTGATGATAACCTTCAGCTCCTTTCCTTGAATGATCCAAACATGTGGATCAAAATTTAACGCACACACATCCACAAGTTCATGGCATTGATGCACTAATGGTACCATGTATTACGAGAGACTTCAGTTCCATATTCAGACACCCAGAGATTCAAGATCTCTTTCCCTTGTACTTTCTTTTGCATCCTCACAAAAGAACCTTCACATAGGGTCTTGGGTTTGAATTCAATTCTAGGTCATGGATATCATCAACAAAATCCAATACAAAAGTTGAGTCCTTGTGATTTTTCTACTTTAGAAACTAGGTGTTTGCAAACACTGGCTTAGGAGGTATTGTTAGTGTAATTAATATTTAATTACACTTGCATAAGTTTACTTAGGTAATATTTAATTCCTAGGTTTATAGTTGTCATCCTTATCTTGTTGAGCTATCTTGTTGCTCAAGATAAGATTAGGGTTATGCATACTTTGCTTTTATAAAGCAAATCATCTCATGTAATTATCAATTCCTGAATAATAATATTTTGCACATATTTTTGCAAAGCTCTTGCTTTTTCTATTTTTCTCTTTTGTGGAAGGTTCTTTTTTGGTTTGCAATTCAGAACTTGGTTTCTAACATGGTATCAGAGCCTTGATTTGCAACCCCTTCTCAGATTTTTGAGAAAATCATTGCAAAGTTCATTCGGGATTCCTCGAGGGTATCATGCCTTGAGTTCATTTATGAGGTGTTTTGTATCAGATCGGGCTTCACCATTGGATTTAGAGCACTGGAAAAAGTTGGGATTGACTTTTGTTTTGCAGATTTTGGTCATCGTTTTCTAGATCTGTGAGGGTTTCAAGCTCATAGTTTTTTTGCAAGCTCTGGGGGTAGCCAAATTTTTGGAGCATTTTGGGCACAAACAGAGGTCACCATCGTGTTCGCAGTGGCCAAAAACCCTAAGATCACCTTTCATTTTGTCGATTTTGGTGAAGTTGGTCTGGAAGGATTTTTTTTTTAGGGGCCGTACGACTTCCCCAACACGCACTTCGATGCACAAAAATTGAAAACAAATTTAAAAAAATGTGGTTTTTCAAACTCTACACTGGCGCCTCCAATGTAAAAGGGTTCCGCCACTGGGCAGCCATTGAAACACCATTGCTGCCCATCTCCACCACCCAAACACCGCCAACCCCTTACAGCCCCCGCGAGCTCTTTGCCGCCAGCCACGGTCCTATGGGGCACCGGGCACTATGCGCCCAGCCCCCGACCGCCCACAATGCCAGCCCACAGTCCTATAGAGGACCAAGGGCTCTGCCAAAGCCCCAACCCGCCAACCCCTAGTCGCGCATAGGACCAGGGGCCAAATTTGTTTTTAGCCCCCTGGGGGCCCTCTAGGCCAGATTGGCCTTTCTGGAGCAGTTTTCATGAAAACGGGCGTAACTTTTGTCCACGATGTTGAAATTGCACAAACGAGATACCATTGGAAAGATAATTCCAAGCACTTTGTTGTGGTGTAATTTATTTTTTAGTATTTTTCTGTTTAGCTGAAATTATTTCTGTTTTAAGTGAGATGTTTATTTTTGGCTTTTGAGCTCATAACTTTTTGCCACAATCTCCATTTTTCACCATCTTTGCGGCATTGGAAAGGTATTGAGGAGCTCTATTTTTCTATCCATGCTATTTTTTTTGTATCTATCCTAGGTTGATCATTATTCCAGATTTGTCCCGATGGGTGTTTTGGAGATTACTTGGATGTTTTGGTAGTTGGAAAGGTGAAACTTGAATATTTGCACTTCATTTCAGTACCATATCATCATATTTTCTGTTTATGCATGTTTAGCATTCTATCATTTTACAATCATTGGGTTATTGTAATAAATGAACTAAGATAAAGTTCCATTAGGGGGGTTTCTTGCATAATAATCTGATTAGAGTGCGCATGCACTTTGATCTCCATCTTCATCTTGATTTGTTGGCAACTAGCATGGGTTATCTAGTTTCTTAGTTTCTTTAGGCCACATTCTTGTCTTAGCTTGACACATATCAGATTCACATCGGTTCACACTTTAGCTTGGGAGTTTATGTTTCTTGATCCGCATTGGTTTAGATCTTTCTCAGTTTGAGGGCCATGTTTTTATGGTTAACATTCCAGAGTCTTTATGGTACTCATTCCCATGGAAGAGTTTTAGTCTTAGTTTGGCATCGAGATACATAGTTTCTAGATTATGTCATCATTTCATCTACTGTTGCTTCACAGATTCCAGGGTTGTTCCAGTTTGTGAGTTTTCCAGTGTTCCGTGGCATTGGGTCTGCTGTCATATTATTATGATTCCGCATTTGGTTTCTTGTAGACAAAAGTATCTTTCCTTGCTTTTCGGATTGTGGTTCCAGTGTTACTCCATAGTGTTCTTCCAGTGCTTCTTTGTAGCAGTCATCTCATTGTAGGGGGGTTTTGTCCCACTGGGTTTTCCTTCTCTACCTCATTATTGCATTGCATTTGTACATGGGTACCTGATCAGGCCTTGTTTCCTAGACCCATTCATGCTTTCTTGCATTCATCTTATTTTTAGGTGCATTCTTTTTTAGTCTCCCTAAGTTGCACTTATGGGGGGGTGTTAGTGTAATTAATATTTAATTACACTTGCATAAGTTTACTTAGGTAATATTTAATTCCTAGGTTTATAGTTGTCATCCTTATCTTGTTGAGCTATCTTGTTGCTCAAGATAAGATTAGGGTTATGCATACTTTTCTTTTATAAAGAAAATCATCTCATGTAATTATCAATTCCTGAATAATAATATTTTGCACATCTTTTTGCAAAGCTCTTGCTTTTTATGTTTTTCTCTTCTATGGAAGGTTCTTTTTTGGTTTGCATTTCAGATCTTGGTTTCTAACAGGTATTGGGGATGAGAAGCATGATTTATCACAAAAAACATTAGCAAAGAAAGATGGAGCTAAAAATTCTTCAACACCAACACTGGAGGATGTTCCTTTAGTGGCAACTGCTTTAAATTCCTTTGGAAACTATCACTTTGCAAGCGCGGGCATTAAATTCGGCCAAGGGGTGGCTGATAAGGGTCACTTCTTATGATGATTGCACTTAGAGAAATATGCCATAGTGGTAGACACCGCGAGAAAGTTGAATGGCTTGTGCCCACAACACCTATTGAAAGAAACATACCACACAAACAAAAAGCAAACGTAACTACTTATTTACAAGAGGGTGTGGATGCCAAGCATTAATTTAAATGTTTCAAATAGATTCCGTTTACCAAAATCTCAAGGGAATTTCCCTCCAAATCCACCAACTCAAAATAATTTCTTTCTTTGCAACTAGAAATGCAAAACAGTCCCTTCCAAAGAGAATCAAATTTTGCGTGTTACCCTGCTTAGCAGCGCATTCATTGTATTTCAAGATTAAGTCACCTTTTAATCTGGGGTTGGATGCCTTCTTATCAAACCATTTTTTAACCACATGCTGGTGGTTTTTCATAGCATCATATGCCTTCTCCTAGAACTCTTGATTACTGATCAACTCTACCAACCTAACTTCCATAGCTCCATTTTATTCGACCTCTAGAGACTTCAACAATTGTAAGCTTGGAATTTTTGTAGAGATTGGCAATACAACTTCCTTGCTATAGACTAGCTCATATGGGGAAATTTTCAAAACTTGCTTGGGAGTGATTTGGTTAGCCCATATCGTTTTCCGTAAATGTTTGTGCCATTCTCTTTGATGATCTGTGTCAATCCTCTTAATCAACTTGATTAGTTTTTTTTTTGTGGATTCCGCTAGCCCATTTCCTTGTGGGTTGAATTTTGATGAAGTCTTCAAGAATATTTCGTGCTTTAATGCAAACTCTTTGGACACTACAAAATCTCGCACATTGTCAAAGATGATGGTCTTGGGAGGATAGAATTTTGTGACTAGCTCCTGAAGGAAGTTCAAAATATAATATTCTATAGCTCCTTTCAATGGAACAACTTCAGAACACCTAGTGAAATAATCTATTGTGGTAAGGATCCATTTGTGATTGATGTTGGACATTGGGTTTATTATCTCAATAAAGTCTAAACCCCACTGAGCAAAGGGTTCATCTGCTATAATTAGGCTCACTGACATTGTAGAATTCTTGCACTTATCAAAAAAGAACTAACATTTATGGCATCTCCTCACCAAATTATGGCAATCAAAGAATAGAGTAGGCTAGTAGTATCTAGTGTGCATGATTTTTATCACAATTTTCTTTGCAAAGAAATGACCACCTATGGGTCTGCTATTGAACTCATTCAAGATTCTATTTGCTTGAACTTTGTCTAGGCACTAGAGAAGTACACCATCAAAGTTTCTCTTGAAAAGAAGTCCCTCATTTAGAACATAACTCACACCATGTAGTCTATAAAATATCTTGTGCAATGGGATATTAGTTGGATACCTTCATGATTGCATGAAATTAGTCCTATCTTTGACCAATGAATCTACGACTTCAAACTAATTGATTAAGACCTCTGAAGCTTCTTCTTGGGCTAGGGATATTTCAAAATATTTCTCTTCTATCAGGGCTTCATTTTCTTTGGCTAAATATTCATAGAGTCCTTTCCCACAAACAACTTTAGTAGGTTAGACCTCTACATCATACACCAAGATCTTTGTAATCCAGTTTTCTCCTTTTTCAGTAATTTCTCCTTTCATTATGTATTCTTGCACACTTGAATGCACTACATATATCATTTTATTTCTTGCTATTAAGTGTTGGAACTGACCCTTGATGATGGAAAAATCTTGCTTTTCAACAAAGTTATATTTGGCCTCATATCCCTTTAGGGTCCTTGAGTGGAAAGTGATGGGATGTTCTCCCTTCCCTTCTTTGTCCTTTTGTGTTACCATTTTTGTTATGCAATGCTTGCTTTCATACATGTACATAATGAAATCTTTGGAAAAATCTGGATTAACCAGCATTGGAGCCAAGGAGATGGCTTCCTTGATCTTTTGGAACATTGTTCTTCCTTCTAGAGTCCATTTGAAGGCTTGTTCTTTCCTCAACATGAGAGTGATAGGTCTAAATAATCCAAAAAATTCTAATATGAATATGCTAACAAAGTTTATCTTCCTAAGGAAATATTGCACTCCCTTCTTATTTACCAGTAGGGGCAGCTCTTTGATAGCTTTCACTCTGGATAAATGGAAATCCCTTCTTTGGACACAACATACCCCAACATCTTACCCTATGGGACTCCAAATACACATTTTTAGGGTTCAAGGAGATCTCAAACTCTTGGCACTTCTAGAAAATATTTTCCAGATGCTCAAAATGATCTTCCTTTGACTTTTAAAATACCACGAGGTCATCCAGATAGATAAGTGTGATTATATTTATCAAATCTTTGAAAGAAATATCCATCACGCGTTAGAAGGTGGCTCTAGCATTTGAGAGGCCAAATGACATATTTGTGTATGAAAATTTTCCCCACTTCATGGTGAATGTTGTTTTGTGTTGGTTTTCTTCTTTAGCCCAAACCTAATTATAACTTGAAAATACATCAAGCAATGAAAACATCTCTTAGATCTCATGATTGTTTGGAGTATTTTCTAGATAGAGGGAAATGTAAAATGATCTTTTAAAGATGCCCTCTACAAATCATGGAAGTCTACACACAATTGGATATCTCCATTATTTTTCTGAACAGGGACCAAGTTTGAGACTCAGACCTATAATGCTTAATTGGGTATCTGATCTAAGAAATTATGAGTTTTTTAGCTCCTAAGCCATAAGTGACTCTACTTTCGAGTTGACTAGCCTTTTCTTTTGGTGGATAGGCTTAGCTCTCCCAACTATCTCAATAGTATGTTGAATGATGTTGTGTTCATATCCCTTGAGATCATCATAGGTCCATGCCACTACTCCATCATACTTGTCACATAAAGATATCAACTTGTCTTTATCCTTTTGAGGAACATCTTTGATGACCTTCAGCTTTCTACCATTTTTGAATAATCTCCTTTATTTGCAACAAAACTTCTTTTATCATTCCTTGTATCATCGTAATCAAATATGTTGTCTAGGGTGATTATTCCTTTCAAAAGCTTATTGCTCCTCAACTAAATGATCTGATATTTGTAGGCCTCCTTGATTTTAGGCTACAATTTCTCTACAACTTTTCCAGATTGTAGGATGAATATGGAAATTTGAGCACCACTCTCAAAAACTTTCCAATTTTCTCATTATATGGAATAGCCAGCTTAATAATAACCCAAACTAAATGTTTTTTGGTCACCAAGTCTGTCACTAGATCAAATTAAGATTCAATTGTTTCCAACTGGTCTACTTCAACATTCTACTTCCAAGGGGCCATTTGGGTGTTGAAAGCATCAAATCATTTAATCAAGTCCCAAACTCTATGTCGATAATAATTCATGCACACATTCTTTGCGACTGAGGTGCCTCACACTTGCTTGATCAACAACTCTGAATCCATGAAGACTTTTAGCTATTTGATTCCCATTCGCTCCAAAAGGCTTAATTCTTAGACCAGACCTTCATACTCAACCTCAATATCTGTACAAGGGAATTGAAAATAGAAAGCTCTAAGAGTTCACTTTTCGGTCGGTGAAGTTAGGAAAACACTAGATATTGAACCAAATTTACATCTCACGCCATCAAAGTGCAAGGTCTAAAGATCATATTCATGACTCTAATAAGCTTTAGGATTAGCTTGAACCTTATTCACTTGGGGGATGACTTGATTCTCATTATAAATTACATAAGTTTCCAAACTGGTAACATGAAAATTGTCAAAATGATCACTCTCCCTAAATTGATTCAAAAGGGCTTCTTCCTCGACACTTCTATTTTTTATTACTTCTTCATCTTCCAACATGCCTATGCAATACATCTCATTTTGGGTGAAGGAAGTGTGGGTTGGCTCAAAATTCATCAAGGCTTCATTTTATATTTGCTTGGAGTGTAAAGGTTCTAATAACACTTTCATTTTAGCTCCTTGCTTTGTCCTTAAGATGAGGTGTGACCAATCTAAGGACATATATCCTCTGATTTTAGCTGTGAACTCCCATGACAAACATAACCTAAAAACATGGGGAATATCTATTACCATCACTTCTTAAGGAATGGTGACACTAGGACATGAATATAAGGTCAAAGGAAGCTTTCTAATTAGGCCTACAGTTTGGACCTTATTCCCATCTAGCTGCATAAATCCATTTTCTAGGGGTTCATATTTTAGTTTCAAAGAATCAACAATTTGCTTGGGCATGATAGTGGCACTAGCATCAGAATTGATCATGGAATTATGGAATAGTTTATCTCCTACAATCTAAGTCAAAAAGAAGGGAATGGGTTTTGGTTTTCCTACCTCTTCTTTTGCAGCCTCTTCTCTGGTATTCATGAATGCCACAACTTGTTGTCCTTGTATTGTAGTGGTTGGTCCTTTACTCTTTGCATGAGTACTTTTCAGAGTTACCCCATCTTGCGTTGGTATTTCATGGCCTTCTAAAGCCCACAATAGAGAATTTTGTTCTAGGATAGCTAGAATGTCCCATAGAGACACATTGGAAGGAGGCTTCTTCAATTGTTTGACCACATTAAGTGATTTGAGTGATGGTATCTTTGGGTTATGGGAGAATGCCTCTTTTGGAATTTGAAAGGGTTGAATTACTAGAGATGAACAAGCAATCTTCTCCACAACTACCTTAGGTTAATGTACTTAAGGTACAAGCTCTTTGATGAACCTCCTCTTAGAGCGGGTGTTATAGTCTGAGTGGACTTATGGAGTCTTTGATGTTGATGCCTCATTAGCAAAAACTACATCCTTGTCCTCCATCCAGGAGAAGAGCCCATGATCCATGGTAATTTATGCTTCTTTCTCGAGAGAAATACCTTGCATCTAAGTAGTGAGAATGGAACTCTCTACTCTGGGAGACTAGTAAGCATATACTCTTGCATCCGATGAGATGCCCTGGATTCTTTGCTCTACTGCCTTCTAGTGGAGACTGCCTCTTGGAAAATTTTGAGGCTTGTGTGCATCATTACAGGGGAAACACCAAGCATTTGTGTCATCTATAAAATTATTCTAGTCAACGACTGTTGGTGTAAATAAATTCTTGTACCTAGTTAATTCATTACTATGGGACTTATTTACATGTTAAGTTTACTTAGGTCCTAGGAATCTTTCTACAAGGTGTTAGTTTTCATTATTTGTTATCTTATCTTTTGAATTGTAACACATGTGACCTAGGTAGTTGTGATAATTTGTCTCATATCATATGATTAAGACACTTGTCATAATCTTGTTTAGTCTTGTATCTCACCTTGGCTATATAACTAGGGGGTCTCTCATACATTGTACAAACATCATAACATTGAATGATAATTGATAAGAACACAGTTTATTCTTTTCATATTCATCTTCTCTCTTTGTGCTTTCCATTTGGCCTCATGATCTTGGCAACCAAGCTCCATAGCCAATTCGAAGATGGTATCAGAGCGAGTTGGGTGCCATTGGATAGTCTTTTTATGAAGAGAGATGGTAAATCTTGAAAAGTTTAGTATGCTCTTCTCTTGCATCGTATGATGATCTAGAGAATAAAAAAAGATTAAAGAAGTATCAAATTTGGGGGGTTCCTCTTTTTGGATCTTTATTGTAGGTTCAAATTGGAGCTTGTTGGTGAAAATCTGAGGTCACCATTGAGTTCAGGAGGTTCGAGATAGTCAATTTTGGATTTTGTTTTGTCCAAATCTATGAGGGTTTGAAGCTAAAGAGTGGTTGTCAGATCTAGAAGGTAGCTACAATTTTGGAGCATTTTGGGTCAAATTCGACCCTGCCATCACGTCCAAAAGGGCCAAAAACCCTAAAATCAATTACCAAATCATCCAAATCTAAGAATTTGTTTGCCAAGGCAAAAAAAATTGCCCAGGGAGCTGTACGGTCCCCCAAGTCATAATTATTACATTGGTTGTATGATTCTGAAAGTTATATATATTTATTTCCAAAATATTTTTGTGAATTTTTTTTAAAAAAAATTATTTGTTTTTTCACAAAGTTTATTTGGAATTTTTTTTATTTTAATAAAAAGGAAAAAAAATGCTCTACGAAATCTATAGAGTACCATAGATTCACAAGTACTACAATAGTACCCACAGTAGGGTATTAACCCTTCCACGCAGGCACCCGCAACCCCACATTGCTTCGGCTAATCAATATTCAAAATATTGACGTTCAAAATTTAAAAATTGACAATAAAGAATAAAACCAACAAAATTTCTTTAGTAAAGTCTGACACCTTCAAATTCCCTCAACGGTAAAAGATTCTTGAAGGAATATTCTATGGAGCACCAACCTTTGACAAGAGTCAATTTTAAGCCTGAGAATTTACCATATTCCTACAGAGGCACATATTATTTTTTGATAGTAGGGAGACTGTCAAATTTAATGTAGTGTTTTTTTGATGTCAGCATCACATCAGCATGATGTCAACGAAGCCTCCTTAAGAAGTTTCTACCCCCTCTCCAATGAGCTTTTTGATTTTGCAATTCAACTTTGGAGGCCCATAACTTGGTCATTTTGGCTCCTTTTTGTTGATATTTGTCATTGATGTCATTGATCGGTCCAACATTCTTGCCACTAGCTTATCCTTTGTTCTGGCAGCGGTGTTACCAACATAAGTTTTGGTCTATGCAATGTTGTAACACAGTTTTTAGTTCGGCCCTATTCGGTATAGCACAAAATATATTTTGGCATCTATGCTGACATCTCCATCATCTTGTGTAACATGTTCACCTGACTCTATCTCCGATGCAAGCTGACTAAGTGGATATGCAGATCCGGTATATATATGAAGTGACATAAACACAAAGATGATGATATGATATGATATGATATGTGATCATGTATGGTAGCGATCTGTTGATGTATAGTGCAAAATGATATATGAGCTATAATAGTATAGTGTAGTGTTTTGAAGATCTTTTTGCTTTAGCGAGAACTGTATTCATGCATTTGCAGATGCAATTATAGTAGTTCAATTTTTGTAACATATACTTTGGTTGTAAGCTGTCTCTTAGCTGTAATAGCTAGATTTTGTATCTTGGGCAGTGAGCCCACCAAAAGTGAGCCACCCTGTATTTTGTAACTGGTTACTTAATACTTGATAGTTAACCCTCTCTATGGTTTTTACCATCTTGGGTTTCCATGAAAAAAATCTCAGTGTTATGTGGTGTTGTGTTAGATTTTTTTGTTTGGAAATTTTAATTATGTTATGTGGGCAACTATTTAAAGATTTTAATATTTTTAGAAGAATACTGATTCACCCCTACCCTCTCAGTATTCTAGATGTTCAACAATTGGTTTCAGAGAAAAATTCTTTAGAAGAGTCTAATAGCTCAAAGGAGATCCAGAAGGTTGAACATATGATACCCAGATCTACCATGGATCAAAAAGAATTCATGTCTGTCCTTGAATATCTTGAAACTATTGAAGATGAAAATAAGGAACTCTTAGAAAATATTCAAATGGAAAATGATTGCATGCGTAAACTAAAAGATCAGATCTAGAAATTCAAGCTAAGGCATAAGGAGGTCAGTAATGAACTCAAGTTAGTAAATAGTACTATCCTTGACTTGGAAGCTAAGAATGAAGAAGATGAAAAGACCAAGGAACATCTAAATAATGTAATCAAGGAAAAATATGATGAATGCAAGAAGTTGGAACAAGAAGTTGTATCTCTCAAATCAGATTTAGAAGAATCAAAGAAGCAAGAGGTCAAATACAAAGTAAGTTGGGAAAATCTTGATGAAATATTAGCAACTCAAAGATCACCGGTAAATAAGAAAGGCTTAGGTTGTGAAGTTGGCAAATGCTCACATAGTGAACCCGATGAAAAGAAGGAACTTGAACCGGTAAAAGAAGCTAAAACTGAATCTAACAAAGAAGACAAAGGTAAGTCTCCGACAAAGCATGTTCAGGTAAGTAGGAAACCCTTCTCTTTTAATGGTCATTGTTTTAATTGTAATAAATTAGGTCATAAAGCATTAAATTACAGGAATAGTATGAATCAAAAAGCTAGATCTTACTTCGGTAGATGTTATAATTGCAATGGTTATGGTCACAATGCTAATCAATGTAGGAAACCAAATAGAAACAATTATTTAAGTGGTTATTCTTATACATGTTTTGCATATGGACATAAGGCTAACTAGTGCAGGTCAGGACAAAAGAAGAAAACCAATAGGTGTTATAATTGCAATAAAATTAGACACATTGCAATATTCTGCAAAACTGATACAGTCAAGCCAACCAAACCAACGAAGAAAATCAATAAGGAAGAAGTTAAGGCTGAGATGAAGATTATCTAGAGAAAGAAAGAAGATAATGGATCTAGCTCTGGTGCAGACATCTATTTTGGTAATTAGCTACTCTTTGACTGTTGCTCGGGAAGAAAAAATAAAGGGAGATTGCAAGCAACTTGCAAACATCTGGTAAAGTCACACCCGTCTGATGAATAGGGAATCGTGAAAGGAGTTATGACACATTTAATGCAAAATGGCACATATATTATGAAATTAGCATAAAATTAAAGTTTGCAAGTCACTTTTGATCATTCAAGTGAAAAGGTCACAAGGAGCTAAGGAGAAGAAAGAAGCCGACTTGTGTCCTAGGGTTTGTGTATCTGCAAGAGGTATTTTTCTTGAGTTTTGCTATTTCTCTACACTTACAGTTATGGCTACTCCCTCTTTGGTCAGCTTGGCATCTCAGCCTCATCCTAAATTCAAGAAGTATCCAAATATATCAATTGAAAATGATATGGCTCATTGTTTATCAAAAATCCCACATAGAGTCATTCCTATGGAAGATGTTAGGGCTTACATACATTTGAAGCTCAAAGAATTTAGTCACAAAAAATTAGTTAATGTGTGGATAAATGAGCTCACTGGTGATGATTTCAATGTCAAACCTGAATACAAGGTTTTGGTTGAAAACAAGTTGCATGTCTAGAATGATTTCTCATGTTTCTGTTTTGATGATAAATGGGTACAAATAGCTATGAGCAGGTTCCATGACACATTCCTATGGTTAGATGAAGCTCATATAATCAACAAAGAAGTAATGAAGGTTGTTATTGGGTTGAATGACATTGGAATTCTTTCGACACCAAAGGCAGTCAAGAACAAGGAAGTTGTAAACCTAACTCAGGCTATTTTTGATAGCAGGTCTCTGGCAATTCATATAGTTACAAATATAGATGTGAGGTATTCTACCTAGGTCATTGGAAACAAAATCTACTACACCAACAGAGATAACTCCATCTTAGCTACTGCTGTCTACACTGCATATGATATGGTGGTAAATAGAGTGGACTACGACTTATGTGAGCTCATCAAAGAGCGATTCCTTGAGAATTTGAATCAATGTAAACGTAGTAAGAAGAAGGTTGCATTTTGGTTTGAAACTCTTGCACTCTACTTGCTATTCTACTTCATGCATGAAATGTCTGGTCTTGGTTCGGTAGTGTGGTCATTTGAGGAACCAGTTGCTCACCAAATTGCTGAGCGAATGAGGAGGTATGTTGATACTACTACAAAAGAAATGGCATTTACTTCATTTTTCTCTTTAGTACAGTATAAGATGCACAACCAGGATAGAATCCCTATATCTGTAGTCACCAAATATAAGGATGATATAACATTCATAGTCACAATTGACAAATGTGTAATGGAACCTGTTGTACTGAGAACTCAATAGATACCCAAATTGGGGTATGAAGTATTAGAAGAATAGATAGGATGTCTTGCAAAAGTTCTATTAAAGAGTTCGGTAGACACCTCTCAGAAGAGGTTTGGAACAATAGAAGAAAAGTTCAAAGAAATCCGGAAAGAGAAGATCTCAAAGGAAATCAATAAGAAAGTACATAAGACTCTGAAAGCGATTAAGGAAGAAGGAGGTATGATAGAGGAAGGTCTTGCTGCACTTAGAAGAATTACTTGAAGTACAATTGGTAGCTCATTCGGTACCTCCGCAAAAGTAGTTGAACCTTTGGGAGAAATGGAGACTCCATTCGGTAAGAGGAAGAAAGGTCTTCCTCCGCCTACTCCAAGCAAGAAGGTGAAATAAGTGAAAGCCACTGAGGGTAACCCTGTTGTTGTAGAATCTGAAATAGAATCAGACCCAGACAAGTACCAAATTAAGGTGTGGGAAAAGAAATCCAAAAAAGGAACTTGTGATCCTCTTGATGTAGATACTTTATTTGAACTACTTATAGATGGAAACTATAAAGAGGTTGGTGATTTGTACAACTCTGCTACTTCCAAAGGAAAAGAAAACATAACACAAGCATTTTTTTTGTACCGTTCAAGATTAGATGGAAATATATATAATTTCAAAGAGGATATTTTTGATAGTCTTTGGGTTGGTCTAAATACAATTCAAGCAAATGCTAAGAAAATAGATAAGGACATTGTTAATGAAGCTATTTCCATTGTTTCTAAACTTGTAAAAGAGGAAGACTTAGCAAGCTTTAAGGAACTCAGTTAGTCAGGGTTAAGAACAAATAAAAGGGAACATACCCTTATGGAGAGCAAAGAAGTTGCAGACAAATTGAAAGTAGGTATCATTGACAAGCTTCAAAACATGGCAAGAGATCTTGGGAGGATATCCGGTGATGGCTTTGCTCCATCATCTGCTGCCCCCATATGCTCTGATGAGGAATTGGATACTAAAAATGTTGTATATCTTATACCAGAATACACTGATGTAGAAGTATAAAATATTGATACAAATCCTCCAGAAATTGAACACACTCATTCTCTGGATAAAGATTTTGCTCTGGTGAATGCAAATGAAGAACAAGAAAGAGAAGTTGAAAGAGAAGAGAGAATTGAAAAGGAAGGAGAGAAAACTGGAAGAAAAGGAGAAGAGATAATTACAGAAGAAGTTAATACTGGAAAGCAGGAAGGAAACACAAAGCAAGAAAAAGGTGAAGAACCGGTAGCAGGGACAACTGAGAAAAGAGAAGAAATTGCTAGCATCTCCATCGGTACCTGTTCTGGTGATGTTTTGAAGAGTTTACTTGCTTCACCACTTATGATCTGGCTTATCACCTCTTCCAAGATAATTCTTGACATTGAGAAGGTTAATCCTTTTCAAAAATTTCAAGTTGCCGAGTCCATTCTGGCCTTGGCCAAAATTGACATGCTTAAGGAATTAGAAGAAAAAGATAATTTGGTCGAGACTATTGCTTCTCTTCAAAGTATTATTCCATAATGTAATATAGACTAGTATGGAAGCAATACAAATAAATATAGAACACTCATCAATGCTGTGAAGGAATTCTATGCCTTTATAGATGAAAAGATCCATAGGGAAAAGGAAGCCGAAAGGAATAAGCTCTTGCAGGAATTAAAAGATCGATGTGTAAATACCTTCTCCAATCTTCATTAGCTAATCAGGCAAGGTCAAGACCTTCTGGAGGAAGGTAATTCTTTGTATTTGTACAACCTGTAGTGGCTAGATGCCACAATCGATATCAGAAAAGAGCTTGACTCAATTGAGTCAATGATCAGGAAGGAATACCATTCTTTCAAGTTATTTGAAGACTTTTCCAGATCTGGGAGATCCTCTATTGAGGAACTACACAAAAGGTACTTCGAACTACAATAGTAGCAAGACAACATCATTTTTCCCTTAGGCAATCTTTGGCAGATGTGTGTAGACAATATTTCACTGATGAATTGTGCCCTCCTGAAGGCACAATTGGATACCCTCTCTGATCCTTGCTCCATTGAAGACAAAGAATCTCTACTTGCATCCATTCAAGTTCATGCATAGATTCTAACTGAAGCAATTTTATAGTGGAATGATAATAAGGGTAAGTGGGTCGCCCATCTTCAAAAAATCAAGCAGTCTTTCTCTGATGGTGCATCAGGCACATCCTAATTTTTTTTCACCCTATACCCCTTGTTCATTGATGTCAAAAGGGGGAGAAAATATAAGAAAAGTTTTTGAGAAATAAAGATAATCATCATAGGGGGAGTTCTAGAGTTTATCTTTTGAAGTTTTGACATTCCAAAATTTTGTTTGCTATCAATGACAAAGGGGAGATTGTTGATATTTGTCATTGATGTCATTGATCAGTCTGATATTCTTACCTTTGGCTTATCCTTTGTTCTGACAACGATGTTGCTGGCATAACTTTTGGTCTATGCAATGTTGTACCATAGTTTTTGGTCCTTCCCTATTAAGTATAGCATAGGATATCTTTTTACATCTATGCCGACATCTCCAACATCTTGTGTATCATGTTCACTTGACTCTATCTCCGATGTAAGCTAAGTGGATATGCAGATTCAGTATATATATGAAGCCACATAAATAGAAAGATGATGATATGATATGATATGTGATGTGATTTGATGTTAGAAGTCTACAAATAATATGCACTTAATTCCTAATCACAGGGTTTTCCCAATCCAACATAATTGTGTGATCATGTATTTTAACCATTGAAATTATGGAAATTAGCATTCACTTGTTCTTATCCAAAATTAATAAAACATAAACTAATTACTTAAATATCATAATTAGATACTCAAGAAACAAATACTGAAGAGAATTATAAGACAGAAGAGAAGAAGAGAGATCACGAACTTGATAATGGAGTTCACTCAATTTGAGCTACGTCTCTGGGTCCGCTTCTCAACGAGGAACCACTTTATTAATGATGCCAAGCAATTATGGATTCTGTACATCACCCAAGCTTTAGTCCTACAATAAAATATCTCGCAGTCTCTACTTTTACACCTGAAGACACTGGTGTACTATTTCTTTCTCAGGTTCAGCTTCAATTACCTCTTAACCCAATTACATAGAAAAGTATTACAAAAATAATCTATCTTCGTACTTGAATAATCCTCCTATATGACTAATTCTCTTCAAGAGAATTTATTGTCGAGAAATCACCTCCAAAAATCCCTCTAAAGTTTTCACATCACTTGGTTGAAAAATTAAGAACCTACACCCCCTTTTTATACATAAAAATATGTTATATGGGGTGTAACCTCCATATTTAATAAATAACTCCCCATGAACAAATAAAACAATAATCTTGTTAAACAAAATAACTTCCTTTTAACAAAATTCCCTCTTTTACAATTTTTTTATAACCTCCCTTTAAAAAAAATAACCTTCAATTTTGTCTTAGCCCTCTATTTTCATGTTCTCGGGGCTTTACAACTTACATTTGGTTTATTTGTTTTTTGGCATTATTCATTTTTAGGGTATAGTTTATATTTTAAGGTTGAAATTATATTTAGGGGAATTAAATCTTATTTAAAGATTTATGTATACAAAGGGATTTTCCTTTTATCATGAAAAATGGTATGGCAATAGGATTTTAAGGCATGGGTTAAGGGATCAAATCCCACTAAATCCTCCTTATTTTATTTTTTTAAACCATACATTTTTTTTCCTTTAATAATTATGATTTAATCCATATTTATGCCAACTCACTACTCTTGCCATGTCATATGCCACTGTCCTTCCAAGTGTCGAGCTTTGGTGATGCCACATCATCATTTTGACTAAGTTTGACCAAAACTTTAACTGGTCATAACTTTCACATACGGACTCGGATTTGGTCCGTTCAAAATGTGTCAGAAAGCTCTTGTCGAGCTCTACGTGATGGAATTGGTAGAGAAATGTTCCATGATCATCAATTTTTCTGTCTGACCAGCTTTGACCACGTGTTGACCAAATTTGACTGAGCATATCTCTCGCATACGGTCTCCTTTTGACATGATTCAAGTTGCGTCGGGACCATGTCAGCGAGCTCTTTAATCTGAGACCACTTCCATCTAATTATGAGACTGTGAAATTTCTAAGGTTTTTGGATCCTCCTGTATCATTCCTCCTAATTGAAAAGCTTTTGGACCACCAAAAGTTTGATTTTATACAACATTTAAGTGAGGGCATTGTTGCCTCACTTTCCCAGTATCATTTGTCCACCATGTTGGAATTCTGAACATCTGACTCATCACAAACAAGATGAAAAATGAGATAGCATTGCTGACATAATCAACTGCATATTCACCAATATTCATTGTCTTATCCACCATCCACATAGAGCTAACTAACAAAATAGCAAACAACAAGATTGAATAAAATGAAGCAGAAGAAAAAGTATCAACATTCTGGATCTCTTGAATAGGAACATCATTAGAAAATGAAACATTCAAATCCTCTTTTACCACCTTTGGCTGAAGGCCTAACTCTGCTTGCAACTGATCCTCACACTATGCTATATGTGACACCATATCATCTTCATGCTTAGTATCACTAGTTGTTACAGACATGAGAGTTAAAGCATTGCTTTCATTTACAATAATCTTCATATGCCCTATGTTTACAATAGATCTGTCATTCTTCATATGATGAGATTTTCAATGTATTCAATTCCATCCTTAAACAAATGATACTTATTATGTTCCCTATAGAATATGGCCTTTCTGTCATACAAATAAGGACTATCTAGAACCATCCCACAGATGTCAAGCAGAATTACATCTAACTCTACCTCATCAACAAACTTGGATGATTGCAAATTGGAGTTTACATTGCTTTGACACATGTAGCCGAGCATTATCATTCACCCAACCCAATGGATATGGCTTAGGATGAGGTGTTGTCTTTAATCCCAGTTTCTTAACAACTTGTTCAGAGATTAAATTTACTTGTGATCCACTATCTATGAGTGTATCAATTTTACTATGTTTTGCAATAGTCCTTATGTGAAACAACTCATTCCTTTTCCTTTCAACAAGGACTTCATTACACTCCATAGAAGAAGCATGGGAACTAGTACTAGCAACAAGAACATTACCTTTAATACCCACAATTGCTATCTTCGATTCGTCACCAAATTCTGAACCAAGGTCTTGCACGATAGTTGTGGTCTTTTGCTTACCCTTTTGATCCTTGAACCACTTTGGCTTCTGATCAGGATGTGATTTCCAACACTTCACATCTTCATGCCCTTCCTTTTTGTAGTGTGAGAAATAAGGATTTTCATCCTCTTTCTTTGTAGTAGCTATTCACTGTGATTTCTCTTTCCCTTTCTTGCTTCCTTTCTGCTTACTGGATTCCATCAACAATTTTTCATGACTATTCCTTGAGATTTTTTTCAAATGGGTAGCTTGCACACTAACTTCATCAATTTTAGTTGGATTCAACATAAGTATTGTATGTCTCAAATTCTCACGTAATCCACCTATGTACTTTAACAAAGTTTCTTGTGTGTACAATGGAATGCCCAAAATTAAAGCTCTTTTCCTAAACTCCTATGTATATTCTTGCACACTTTGTCCTTTCTCTTTCCTTAATGATTGCCAATTCATCATTGCTTTTTGCATGTGTCCTAATGGGTAATTTTTTTTTTAAGTACAGCTGTAAACTCAAACCAAGAAGAAATAAGTTTACCGTATTGGCTAATATCTTCCTGAATCTTAGTCTCCCACCAGATTAGCGTTGTGCCTCCCAGGCGAAGAGTGGCTAATTGGATCTTTGAAGCATCATCAGTGAACTTTTGTACCTTGCAATAAACTTCAACTTGTTTGATCCAATTGTCGGGTTTCTCTGCATCCAATTCTCCATTATAGATTGGCAAATCAAATTTAACATCAAGTTTCAACAAAGGTGTATTAGATCCAGATTGTATAGGTTGTTTCTTCTTAGAAGAGTTAAACAAAGAAGAAGAAGAAGAAGAGGATGAAGAAGATGAAGAGGATGGGGATGGAGGTTCAAGAGGGTCACCACCACCTCCTACTCCTTTACCTTTGTCTTCTTTCAACGAGGATTCAACTTCCTCCTTCCTCCTTCCTAGCCTTCCTTTCCTTTTTCCTTTGTCTGTCTTTGTACAACTCTTTGATCATCATCTTCATGTCTAGGAACATTTTGTAAAATAATTCTTCATTATCGAAGATTTCAAAACTGGGAGGTTTTCCTTCTTCTGGTTGTGTCATGATTGATCTTCGAGTGACTCACCTTGATCCAATCTTTGGATTAAATTCAAGTGTACCTTCTCCTTGCTTCAATTTAAACCTAGTTAACATTCACCACTTGCAATTTTCTTGCTAAACTGATCTAATACCACTTGATCTAATGTTAGAAGTCTACAAATAATATGCACTTAACTCCTAATCATAGATTTTTCCCGATCCAACATAATTGTGTGATCATGTATTTTAACCGTTGAAATTACAGAAATTAGCATTGACTTGTTTGTATCCAAAATTAATAAAACTTAAACTAATTACTTAAATATCATAATCAGAAACTCAAGAAACAAATATTGAAGAGAATTATAAGACAAAAGAGAGATCGCGAGCTTGATAACGGAGTTCGCTCAATTTGAGCTACATCTCCGGGTCTGCTTCTCAATGAGGAACCACTTTATTAATGATGCCAAACAATTACAGATTTTGTACATCACCCAAGATTTAGTACTACAATAAAATCTCTCATAGTCTCTACTTTTACACCTGAAGACACTGGTGTACTCTTCCTTTCTTAGGTTCAGCTTCAATTGCCTCTTAACCCAATTACATAGAAAAGTATTACAAAAATAATTTGTCTTCGTGCTTGAATAATCCTCCTGTATGACTAATTATCTTCAAGAGAATTTCTTGTCAAGAAATCACCTCCAAAAATCCCTCTAAATTTTTCACATCACTTGGTTGAAAGATTAAGAACCTACACCCCCTTTTTATACATAAAAATATGCTATATGGGGTGTAACCTCCATATTTAATAAATAACTCCCCATGAACAAATAAAACAATAACCCTCTTAAAAAAAATAACTCCCTTTTAACAAAATGCCCTCTTCTACAATTCGTTTTAAACCTCTCTTTAACAAAAATAACCTTCAATTTTGTCTTAGCCCTCTATTTTGATGTTCCCGAGGATTTACAACTTACATTTGGTTTATTTGTTTTTTGGCATTATTCATTTTTAGGGGTATAGTTTATATTTTAAGGTTGAAATTATATTTAGGGGAATTAAATCTTATTTAAATATTTATGTATATGGAGGGATTTTCCTTTTATCATGAAAAATGGTATGGTAGGAGGATTTTAAGGCATGGGTTAAGGGATCAAATCCCACTAAATCCTCCTTATTTTACTTTTTTAAACCATACTTTTTTTTCCTTTAATAATTATGATTTAATCCATATTTATGCCAACTCACTACTCCTACCACTTCATATGTCACTATCTTTCCAAGCGTCGAGCTTTGGTGATGCCATGTCATCATTTTGACTAAGTTTGACCAAAACTTTAACTGGTCATAACTTTTACATACAAACTCGGATTTGGTCTGTTCAAAATGCATTGGAAAGCTCTCATCGAGCTCTATGTGATGGAACTAGTAGAGAAATGTTCCATGATCATCAATTTTTCCATTTGACCAGTTTTGACCACATGTTGACCAAATTTGACCAAGAATATCTCTCACATACGGTCTCCTTTTGACATGATTCAAGTTGCATCGGGACCGTGTCAGCGAGCTCTTCAATCTAAGACTACTTCTGTCTGATTTTGAGATTGTGAAATTTTTGAGGTTTCTGGATCCTCTTGGATCATGATGTATGATAGTGATCTGTTGATGTATAGTGCAAAATAATATATGAGCTATAATAGTATAGTTTTGTGTTTTGAAGATCTTTGTGCTTCATCGAGAATTGTATTCATGCATTTGTAGATGCAATTATAGTAGTTCAATTTTTGTAACATATACTTCGGCTGTAAGCCGTCTCTTAGCTGTAATAGCTAGATTTTGTATCTTGGGCAGTGAGCCCACCAGTAATGAGCCAACCTGGTAGTGAGCCACCCTGGTAGTGAGCCACCCTGTATTCTGTAACTGGTTACTTAATACTTGAAAGTTAGCACTCTCTGTGGTTTTTCCCATCTTGGGTTTCCAAGTAAAAAAAACTCGATGTTATGTGGTGGTATGTTAGATTGTTTTTGTTTGGAAATTTTAATTATGTTATGTGGAAAACTATTTAAAGGTTTTAATATTTTTAGAAGAATACTAATTCACCCCTCCCCTCTTAGTACTCTGGATATTCAACAATTTTTTTGAGATTTTTTTTTATTTGGGGAAAAAATTTCGCTCTTTATAGTGGTACAATTAGTTTTTGGTTTTGGTGTCTAATTTTTCCAAAAATTGTAGATTCTCACAGGTGTTGATGCTTCATCCTCATTTTGGGAACTTCAGGAGCTCATATCTTGCTCCTACAGTAACATTTTTTTGTGAATTTTGTTTGAAAGTGCATATTTTTCATGTACTTTCCAGTGGTGTAATCAGTTTAATCTCATAAAGTATAAATTTTTTACTTTGAGCTTGAGGCCTATTTTGGCAATCTGTATGTACCAAGATCAAGACCACTTTGCTATTTTTGGAAAGTCATAATTGTAATTATACTAAGTATAAAGTGCCATAAATTAGATATTGCTTGGGGGTTTTCATGATTGAGTAATTTGTGGGGGTAATCTTGCAGCAGTGGTTGGTTACATTCTTTTGCTTGGTTTGTGTTCTTTCCTTGAGGAAATATCAAATTGAACTCCTAGCTCCACATATTTATGGTACATGGAGAAAATGAGAAAACCCAGTGGGACAAAAATCCTCCCCAAAAGAGAGATGAAATACAAAAAGGAATTCTCTCAATGATGCACAAAAACCCCATGTGAGGAAAAAGACCCCCCCATAAGAGAAAATAAGAGAGACAATGCAGTCCCCCCTCAATGTTGAGTCTCTTGCAATAATGTTAGAAGCTTGACATTGAATGTTGAAGATGATCCAATAGCGTCGAACAACATTCCTCCCCTTAGGAAGAAACATAACCATGAATGTATGCAAGAGTTATTCCTTTTAGGAATGGGAAAAACTCTTGCATACATTCATGGTTTTTTTTCTTCCTAAGGGGAGGAACATTGTTCGACGCTATTGGATTAGCTTCAACATTCAATGTCAAGCTTCTAACATCATTGCAAGAGACTCAACATTGAGGGGGGGTTGCATTGTCTCTCTTCTTCTTCTTTCTTTTGAGGGGGTCTTTTTCCTCACACGGGGTTTTTTCCTTCTTATGCATCATTGAGAGCATTCCTTTTTGTATTTCATCTCTCTTTTGGGGAGGAGAGTTGTCCCACTAAGTTTTCTCCTTTTCTCCATTTGTGAGAGATTTCATTTGCATTGTACATGTGTACCTAACATGGCCTGGTAGTCGAGACCCATTCTTGCATCTTTGTTTCATTTGCATAATAATCTACTACTCCCTAAGTTGCACTTAAGGGGGGGTGTTGATGTTGAAACATAGAAAAAGGTATGTGGATCACAAATGAGATCAATCAAATGGACCCACCTAACTTTTTGACTTGATGTTTCACTCAATTATGAGGGAAAAACATGCAAATAACAACCAAAAACTAATCCTAACTATTATAGCAACATAAAGGTAGGCTTTAAGAGGGAAAAATGATGTGTACCTTGCTAGAAAAGTGTTGTTTCAGGGACTGTTGGAACCTAAAATTTCATGCAATTTTTTGCAAAATTTTAGGTTCCCATGATGGAAATTTGATTTCAACATTCAAAAGTACAGGTGAAAAATTCGCTCAAATGACCCACTTTGAAAAATCATAATTGGAAGCTCACACAATTTCACGCAAAATCACTTTTCAGACATGTTCATCTACAATATGTGAGTATCTCTACCAAATTTCAGCTCCTTATTATCTGATTTTTCAGGGTTTCAAAAGGCCAAGTTGAATGGTTTTGTGAAGGTTTACTGTCAACACAATAAAATCTATTAAAGTGACCAAATTTGAAGAATAATATTAAGCAACTGGAAGACTTTCAAGATAAATCAATAGGTACTTTTGATTCTCCCCATCTCAATGTGCATCCATGTCAATTTTCAGAGCTTCAGAGCATTATTTGGTATTTTTTCAAAATCAATTCCAAATGGACTTTACCCAATTGGAACACTGCACTTCCAAAAAGCTACAAAAAGGGGCAACTTTGATGTTGATATTTTGTAAAGAAAGAAGATTATAGAAAAAATCTTTTCCCTACACATTCATGTGACCTAAATGAATTAATCTCCAAAGTTATAGCTTCCCAAGATCAAGTTTGATATTTTTTCGGAAGGGCAAGTTGGTGGGTTTGAGTTAAGTTTGACAGGTGGCAGTTTGCAGAAAATGCTAGATAAGCAACTTTGAACGTTGACAGTTTGCAAACTTGGTAACTTCATACCAATCTGTCTTGCAACCACACTCCCCTACCATCAATTAACACTCCAGTGCATTTTTCGTGGCTTTTGGAGATTGTCTAATCAATTTTTCAAGGAAAATTTGAAGACCATTTGATCTATTTTGATCATAGTGCATAATCACTCTTCAAGTAAAAAACAACAGAGATTGCCACATTTTTTAAGGCCAAGATTGGTAATAATGAAATAGGTGGTCACAATGGAAAGGATGCCAAAATTTGATGTAATTCATGGATCCAGATGATTATTCCTTGAGGAGATGGGAAACACATGAGAAGCTTGGTTAAACAAGAACCATTTTGAGAAACAGACTGACAAGTTTTTACCTTTGGAAATTGATTATGGATGAATCTGGACAAAAGAAGATTGTTACTATGGGTTCACAAGGAAGACTAGATCCATGGGTGACAAACCTTATAAAATTACTATTTGATCTTTAGCGAGAGAAACACATCAATAATACCTCTTGAAAGGCTTAACAAAAGTAACAGGTTTTAAGGGCTGAAAAAATTCCCCTCTTACTCCCAATTGAACCCTAAAGTCCATCCTCCCCATAGTCTATTAATAGTAACCTTGGTAAATAATCACATCCCTATTAACCACTACTTGATAAGCACTGAATATTGGAATCAAAGCAAACAAATCCACAACAGCCTAGCACCTCCAACATTTTATTTTACTTTCGTCTATCCTTACCATGAGGTCCATCAGTCCACTTGCTCCATGTCAAGAGTGAAACAAAGGGCTCCTCATTAGCAATTGGAGGTTTCCCAAATTCTCCTAAACTTGTGTCTATGCCCTACCATTTTTGCATACCAATCAAGGTGGCCAAAAACACCAAACATAATGAACCCTCTAACCATTATGCTTTGGATGCATCCATATATCATTTTAAAGTATCCATTTTTGTCATGGTAATACAATGGAAATGATTTTAAAAGACTCTTTTGCGCATGCAATCATGTTTACTTGAAGGTCTCTATCGCCCTTCAATGAACATATTGTGCCTAATCAACAATCATAGGATCATAAAAAGTTTCAGAGGCAGATATCTTGGGATGTATAGCGGCTTATGGCTCTACAACTCATATCAAAAAAGTCATATGTGCCCTCCAACCCATGGCATCCAATTTTTTCAATAGTCAATAAGCAACCGGGTTTGATGGTGAAAAACAATGAGGAGATTGATGTCCAAACAATGCTGGGAGGATTTTTGGTTCTTTGCTTTGTTGTGAATATGAAGATTTCAAGGATAGCACAATTAGTAGCATGCCAAACTGTGTATCTAGATGGAGCACCGTAGAAATTGATCCAGTGGAAGAGATTAGAGAGGGTAATGGTTTTAGTGGTGAGAGACATGATATTAGTGGGTACTGGTCAAAGTCTCCATGATGCTTTTGGTCACTGTTGTGCCCTCAACACACACGCCCCATTCAAAATGGAGAACCTCTCTTTCCTTCGCCTCACTAGGTCACTTTTGTTGTTTCCTCATTTTGTGTGCCCCATGTTTGGTGTTCAAAGTGGTCAGTGAGTCCCAAAGAATCCATCTTGAGTTGACCATGTTTTTGCCTCTTTGAATTTTCATGGTCCTAAGTCCTTGCAGAGTCCCTTTGGCTATTTTCCTTAGTGTTTCAGAATCAACATCCTTGAGATCCATCAGACCCGCCCTGTCAAACCGTCCCTCTCAGGTTTCCGTTGCTTCATTGCCTTTCCTAACGGCCATCCCCTGCTGGCGTTCCGCTTGTTGGGGCCCAATCTCCCCAGCACCATCTATTTATTCCTAAACTTTTGACAATCCTTTAGCTAACAACATTCCGATTGTCAGACCCCGGTGCTCCCAAAACTATTTTCAAATTGCAGCTCACCAACCTATCATTTTTTGTACGAGCATTTATTGCTAGCATTTAATGCCACATTTTCTATAAATAGGTGAGTCTGAACTGTCATTTTCATTTGCCAGTTTGTAAGAGAAGAATCAGAAATCCATCTCCTAGCGTTGCCTTCGAGCCCGACAGACCTCACAACCAATTCAACATGCTTGTTTCATTGTCCGTATTCATCAGAATCTTGAGGTGAGTTCACCGCCCCACCTTGCTTCATGTTTTTCTCTAATTTCTTCCTGAAATGATGAATTTAAAAGAGAAAGAGCTCAAGAGCTAGGTAGAGAACAACATGGTGCACCAAACCCATGTGCTCAAATCTAGAAAAACTTCACAAATCACCTGCAAGATGAGTGTGGAACTTCAACTCCCCAACACTATTCTTGAGCCAGAGCGTTCATGCTTTGCCAGCTCGCGACTTCCCATCACCGTTGTTAACACTTGAAAATAGAGATAAGACTTGCAGACGACAAACCTTTCTCTCAGGTTTGACATTGCGGGAAGCTCATTTCCCATTGCCGCTTAAACTTTAACAAATGGCTTGCAAACTAAAATGGAGTCCAATGACTAACCCGGGCTTGCCCCCGCAGGATTCCTTCCCCAGGGTGCCGCCTGTGATCTGCCATTACCAAAAAACTTTGCGACCTTGGATTTTTAGCGCATGGGTCCTGTCCTATTAATTTCTCCTAAAACCTACATTGGAGAAATCTCAAGTATGGGCTTGTATTGGATCCCGCCTAGCGGAGTTCCATTGGCAGAACTCCATTTGTGTTTTGCCATCTCCGACAGCTTTCATGACCTTGCGGTCTGTCTTTCGGATCCTGACTCCTCCTCTGTCGTGTAACATTGAGCTGAACCAAGTGCTAAGTGTCCTTCGGGTCCCATCTCATGGAATTTCATCCATGGGACGACGTGCCAAACCCGCTGTCCTTAGCGGCCACTATCATTCGACATTCCTCCCTTTGGGATCTGACTCATTCACGGCTACCTCAAATGTGAAATGATGATTTTGATGGGCCATTGCAGGTTGCCTCCATCGAACCTCCACCATCGGGACTCCATCTCGTCCTAGCTGTTATGAAAGGGAAAACTTCTCTTATCCTCTCGTGACTTGGAGCTCGACCTCTCCCTGGCTGCAGAACTTTCAAATGACAGTAAACACAAAGTTGGGGCCCTTGTTTTCATCTAGGCCCGATCCCTTGGATTTCCCCCTTCGGACCGATGTCTGGCATCCACCGTTCCCAACAAAAATTGCCCAACGTCTTTCCACTCGCCCTGGCCCGAAATGCCCAAGTGATGAAGAGAGATATTGACCTCCCTCTAGACCTGCAGGTCTCGCCCATTAGAATGCCGCTCCCGAAAAGCTATCCTTCTAGAGCCGTTTTGAACGGTAGATTCCAAATAATGAAATTCCTCTCTAGTTCCAAATGCTAAAATGATGATCCAAATGCCCTCCAATCGCCAAACTAACTTCGACCCACATGCCAAAATAGGGCAATCTCCTTAATGGACCCTTCAAACAAACCAAATTTGAAGGCGGGTCGGGACAGGTGGGCCGTTGTGCCCTGATTGTTGTCCCTCCTGTAGTAGCTCCAAAATGGCCATCAGCCCAAGGGAGTCGAACCCCTGGGTCCAAATTGATGAAACTCCCTCTTAAATTGCTAATGTCAATTTGAAGGAAATGTTTGGGTTCTTAAATGATGAACTCCCTCTTGAACTGCTAATGTCAATTTGAAGGAAATGTTTGGGTTCTTAAATGATGACTTGTCTGATCTAACGCCGTTTTGCAGGGATTTAACGTTTCCATGTTTTCATGCTTGAATATGCTCACTTCTCTTTTGCTTGCAGGATATATGGAATCAGGTGTAGGACCTTTGGGAGAGGCCGTGGAAAAAGACAAAGGAAAGAAAACAACCAAAGCACCTTGTGGAAAAGAAGACAAAGATCAAATGAAATATAAGTTCTAGGGGGAACCCCTTAACTCCAAGGTCACTACAGCTTGAAAGGAGGTCTCTGATACAAACATTAGACATATGGACATAGATGGATTCAAACAAAGAGTCTCGATCAACCCTACAATGAAGGGTGCAAGACTGATCAGAAGCAGTGGGTTAGCTAAGGCTGCAGGCTTCCCTCCTGCTCTTATTGCCCCTGAGCTAGTAATGGCATGCAGAGAGGCATATCAACTAGTGACCAGGACAATTGTAGATAGAGATGGAAATGTTTTGGCCGACATGTCTCCCAGGGCAATAACAAAGACTCTCCATATCCCTACCTTCAGAGAAATGGAAATGCCAACTAGGGATGATGGCAAGGCAACATGGGAAGATCCCCTCAAGTGTAAAAGGCTAATTAACCAACACTGGTTGAAAGATAAGAGGGGTAGTGCTGCAAAGGTTCCCCAGGAACTCTTCTGAAGTGACTTTTACGAAGATTACCATGATTTGGTAACATTGTTGAACATAGTAATGGGCCTTCCAACTGTGGCCTACTTCCAAGACTGGATGATGTACTTTGTTGAAGAGATTCTCCATGGAAAAGCCATGTTCTACTAGGAAAAGATAATCAGTGATTGCTTCCACGAGCAATTTATGGCTGCGAAGAAGACCTCCAGATTCTATATGGCCTCGTACTTGGTCTATTCATTGGCCAACTGAACACAATATAGGGGCTTGTTCAGAGCTCCAGATGAAGAACAAGGGAGGGACTTAAAGGTTTACGATAGGTACCCTCAATTACAATATAGAAACTTCAAGAGGGATTATTGTAGGGTCAATGACGCTTTCGTAGGTCATATTATCAGATTGCTTGGGGGTGACTTCGAGAGAAGAGTCTCCCATAGTGCCAATGCCTTCCTTGAGCAGTTTTCCTTCTTGTTCATATAGTATCCTAAGTTTACTTACATCCGAGTTGAATTCCTTTTGAAAATATCATACAAGTTGCCCCCGTATCCTAATGACCGGATAATTCTGTTAGAGCTCTC